>SNQN01000512.1:73688-107017 GCA_008642245.1 Bassia scoparia
CAATAATCATTCCCTCATATTCATCCTTCAAGGGCTAGCTATCATTGTTTCATAGATTATATGTGATATCCTGATGTTATGTTCTTGGCTCCGATAGGATATYCATGTATTTAGTACGGAGTATTTAAAAATYTTTCTTATTCGTTTAAAATTTTAACATTATTTATGGTTAAGAATAAATTGTTGCATTCCACTCAATTTTTATAGAAACATTTATCCTCTGTTTTTCTTAAAAATTAGTAGAACTTTTAGAAATGGAAGGAAGATCCTAATTCATATATAATCAAGTGAGGTTTGTTTCATTTACTACTATGAGAATATCAAATTTATTTGTATAACTTCCACTAAAACATTTACTGGTTACAATTAACTACTCCAGTTATTATCACAATTATCWAAAGAAAATGTGCATTAGCGARCGTGTAATTTTTGAAATATAGAAGTTGCATTGATCACACACCATTGAACAAGGCTAAAAGAAAATCTTCCACCTTAGTGTCTATTTTTTTGGTTGTAAACCTAAAGACTTGGTTGTACGATTACATGTTTTTGAGAATCAAATTATTAACCACATTAATTGGATGATAAAAAGTTGTAAGAAAAAATAAAAATAATAAAGAAATAAATAAATGAAAGTAGTAATTAAACTACTATATTACTCTAGCTTAATTAGAATCTTAAGATCATTCAAGCTAATCATTTCCCCCAATTCATTCCTAGCCCGCCCCCAACAAACAAGGGATATGCATTATATTCTCATTGCCCCACCTACAATACAAGTATACAACCTTTATTTGTATTCTTAAATCTTAATCTCTTATATAATACCTTAATTTTTCATAATCTCTACCTCACATACCAAACACCTTATAGATTTATAATATATATAAGTTGCCAAATAAAATGACATTCTATAAATTGAAACTTACGTTTTATGTCATTTCAATTTTTTTTTGATGGGAAATTTACATCTTGATCTATCTCGAGCTCAGATATATATGTCAAGCCTTCGTTGGTTCATCTCCYCTCCCCCATGTTTATAGTTTCAATATTCTCATGATAGATCAATTTACATCTTCAACAACATGCATTATGTCACACACACACATCTCTAACAATATCGATCCAATGATATGATGATACAAAAAATGATTGATAGATAGATATAATTGTTAAACCACCACCATATCATAAAAATCCCTAATTGATTTGTCCTATGATCTAATAAGATTATAAAATGGTCGTCTATAAGATTGACAACGCATAGGGGTCAATTTAAGGGACCCTCAGAAATTTACAAAAAATTCTTCATGTTCGAGGGATTTTGGTTTCAAAGGGTTACATCAAGAGAGATGTGAGATTGTGATATTACTTAAACTACCATGTTTTGTAAGCAAGTATTATTCGATATTAGTACCATCTTATGACAAAAAAATAGAATTGGACCCATTTTAAAATTTGTTTGGATTATAGGGCTTAATTTTATACAAGTGGTATTCAATTTAGCTAACTTCCATTCATTTCAGTTTTCGTTCACTTTAGCTAACTTTAGTTCACTTCAACTATTTCAGCTCACTTCAGAATTCATTTCGCTTCAACCGACTTCAACGACTCAACTAAATTTWGTTCAGTTCAGTTGAGCACACTTTAGTTCAATTCGACTACAGTAACTACAATCAATTTTGACCAATTTCAYTTCAGTTCCACCCAAAAAAGYCCTTACATCTAATTAATCGATTAAAATGTCCATTGTAKGTACGTATATAATAAGGTTTAAGCTAGTAACATTATTTTTTTTGTTTTATGTTGTGATACACATACATACTGCCATAGTATATAGTATGATTGAATTGTTTCAATTCATTCGTTTGTAGTTTTGTATGCGTTGCATGCATTTGCTAATTTGCATGTGTTGTTTCAGGCTATGCATATATACTGCCACACTATATAGTATGATCATTATTTGTAGTTTTGTATGACGCTCCTATATATCCTGCARGAGGATGGTGCAATATTTTTTTTATCGTGAGATGAGCTCCTCAATAGATGTGTGTGATATGAAGGCAATAGTATTCTGCAACGATAGATGGATTTATGTTATGTTTCTTTGGATTGAATTGGACCTTGATTTGCATGAATTGTTATACAAGATGAAATCTAATCTATAAACTAATACTAAAGCAATCCCACTTCTCAAATTTTCCCTCCTAAATTCCCTCTAACACATCTTTATTAATTATAGCATAAAATGTAAAAAACATTTAATAAAGGTTAATAAATGTGTATTGATTAAAAAAGTTATAATTTATTTTACATATTTATAATCATATAACGATATAAAAAAATTTGTCATAAATTAAACCATTTTAAATAACTACAATTTTAAATATCAAATTAATTTATTTGGAGTATTTTAATTTATCTAAAAACCGAGATATGCTCGGGGATTATCTAGTAACTCTTACTAAGCAATCTCACCTCCCACATTCTCCTCCCAAACACACCTTATTATTATTGCATAAAAAATGAAAAAATCATTAAATGAATTAATAAATGTTTTTGACTAAAATTATATATTTATTAATTTTATATTCGTATATAAAACTATACAAATTGAAAACAAGCTTTATAATACAAATTTAAAAGATAAAATTTTGATTAATTTAGAGTAATTGTATTTATTTTTTAAAACCGAGCAAATGTTCGGGATTATCTAGTTAGAGAACTAAACTAAAGTGAAGTTCCATAAATTCAATGTCCAAAAAAGCACAATCTTAGGGTTTTTATATGTCAACATCATTATTTCCGCACTTGTTAAGAAAGATCATATGAGATATAGTAAAGTAGCTACTTAATTACACTTAATTAAGATAATTTATTAAGTTAGAAAGGATTGGAGCAGAGCTTTAACACCCACATTAATTCCAGTGGTTAGAGATTTCAAATCCTCATAAACCCTTCTCACTGTAAATGTACCACGTCCTTTGACTCATTGCATAATAAAATTAGAATAATTAAAGTGAAGTAAAATCATGTAGAGTTTCTTTTTCCCCGCTTTTGTATGGTGTGAGCGACATCAATAAATTAAGTGGGCGGACTAGAAACAATGTTACATAGTATACATCGTATTAACTAGAAGCTAGCTAGTACTCAGTCACTTAGCTTTGAATTATGTTGTAAATTCATTCAGCATGCTTAAAACGTTTCTTGTGAAATTGGGTCATTCCCCTCGGACTATTGACACTTTATTTATTCTTCCTATGTTAACATGTTATGTTGTACTTCTTTATTTGTAACACAATTTCATATTGATTTGATATTTTTTCTTTCTTTACTTATAATCAATTATTATGAGAATTGTGTTTAGATGAGTTGCTAAATTGAAGTGACGGATGTGCAGGATACGTACAATATACTATAAGTCTAATATTCATAAGTTTCAAAATGAACCAACTGGCATGCATGTGTTATGTATGGAACTTAATTTATCCACTTTGATACTACATGAACTAGTAGCTAGTCTAAGCAAATCGTATCTTTTGATGTATCGATCAACTTGGACTCTGATCATCATTTGAGAAGTGAGATAATAAAAATACTATCCGTATCAAATATCAATGTCTATATATTAGTATTTATTATGACCTTGTTCTTTTCAACTATTTTCAGTACTTATTGAATAAGATAAGTTCAGATAGTATTAATAAGTTCAGATAAGTTCAATTCAGTACTAATAAGTAATCATATTTTTTTTTCTACAATAAGTTCAAATAAGTCAGATAAATACAAATGAGTTGAAAATAACATTCTAATATATAGACATTATATTTGATAGTTATTTATTATCTCACTTAAACATTCTATGTAAACCAATATACAAACATAGTTTCAAATGAGTTCATATTACGAAGACTTAAAATAAGATGATGAGAGTAAACATTATGCATAAATGAGTGAATACATAAAAGTCGCCATTACCTAAAAATATTGCATAAAATATGAAGTTTAATTAACAATTATAAGTAAAAATTAGGGTTATGTTATATGTAAAAATCCAAAAATGAAAAAAAATCAATTAAATCATCATTTATTACATCAATTAGTGTGAGGATCTTAGAGTTGAATTTGGGTGGAGTTGATAGAATTGTGAGAGTGAGAGTGAGAGTATTATATTACTTTATTTTATTTTTGTTTTTTAAAGGTAAATTTATTATGACCATTAATTTGCAATTGGAGGATCTAGATCATCCCAAATCTACGAATTCTACAAAATCCAACTCTGGAGGATCTTCACCCCATCAATTAATGTTACAATTTCATCTTAAATTCATAAATTATTTCCATTTTAGGTACTCTAACATATTTAATGCTTATATATAGCTCTTAAGACTACATATAGTTTTTCCCTTTTAATTATTCGCATTTCTAACAAGACACATAAATTGTACGGAGTAGAAAAACTTATTAAAATAGAGTGCAYATATTAAAAGAGGAGCAAATATCAGCTCCCGAAAAAGGCTAAAATTTAACACTTATTTCCCTTTCTTTTTAAATACAAATAGTAATACTGTATCTCCTATATCAAGAGGAGTAGAGAACCAACCATAAAAGTATAAAACAAAGTGTAATCTCACTTTTTGCATGCAAAAAAAATAAAAATAAAAATAAAAAATTAAAAAATTAAACATGTACACAATGTTACCTTATAAAAAATTACCTTCCTAAATCATTTCCTATCTTCAATATAGATCTACAGATCTACTATCTCGTGTGCTGCAACTTATTCCTCCCTAGCTATTACTCCACCCGTTCTAGTTTATTTTTTACGTTTTCTTTTTTGATGTTTCCCTTTATTCTTTACGGAGTATGTTTTATTTTTTACCTATTAATATTATTTTTACTCATAAAAATTTTCATATTACCCATTATATATTTCCTTATTTATTAAGCAAGTGTAGCCTTTTAAAATTCTGAAACATGATACAACATGACACGATCACATTTATTATTAGGCTGAATCATTAATCTCCTCTCATTTAACCAGAGACACGCGAACTTGACAAAAAGCATGAAACATGACACTGCACGACTTACATCATGACTATGTTCTTTTCAACTTATTTTCATCATTTATTGAATATAAATATGTTCAAATACGTTAAGATAAACACGAATAAGTTGAAAAAACACAAGCCAATGTCCTATTGGTTTCATAGACTAAACAAGATTTGAAACTCAACCCTCTTTGACTTCCCAACCCTAGCATTTCACAGTTGAGGAGTTACCGAAGTTTTAAAAAAGGGTAAAAACACTAAAAAGCCAGTAAAAACTTTGTTGGGGCAAGGGTGAAGGGGGTGAATAAAGGTGTGCAAAACTGTAAAAAAAGAGAGTAAAAGAGGCAGCCCAACATGTGGTGGCTTTTGGTCTTGAGCAGTGAGTAAAGAAAAGAGAGAGAGAGAGTACATTGGTTTGGGCAACCTCAACTCAACTCACCCACATTAAACAACTCCTTATTTAAACACCCCACTTCTCCCCCCTTCTCTCTCTCTCTCTCATATCAACTCACAGATTATAGAGAGAGAAACTCACACAACACAACCTCACTACTTCACACAACAACTCAGTAGTAGTAGCAGCAGCAGCATCATCTGTTAAGATTTTAGGAGGGAAATCAAATAAAATCCTCCTGCAACTACTCACTGTTATTTTTACTCACTTCACTTACTACTAACTACTAGCTTCACTTAGCCTTCTGCCACTCTACTACTTCACTCCTTTTCTCCTAAGTAGGAGAGAGAAAATTAAACAACAACTACCCAAGTTKCAATTTTTACTCACTTCATTGAATTCCACTGTTAAAAGTTAAAACCTACAATTTTGACCTAAAAAGTTCTCAACTTGAATTACAACTTCATTCTGTTGTCTTGTTTTTCTTAGAGAGAGAAAACAAGTTAAAAAAGAATCAAAGATGTTTGCTGCTGAAAATGGGTTGAAGGGAGATCCAAGGCTTCAAGCCATTTCTGAAGCCATTAGGGTTGTTCCTCATTTTCCTAAACAAGGTTTTTGTTTTTCACTTTTTTTTCCTCTTCCTTTCAATTTTTTGGGTTGTTTTGATTATAATTGTGTGAAATTAATGAATTTGGTTTGTTGCAAAATGCAATTTTTAGGTATAATGTTTCAAGATATTACAACATTATTGTTGGACCCAAAGGCCTTTAAACACACCATTGATATATTTGTTGACAGATACAGAGACATGAACATCTCTGTTGTTGCTGGTATATCTCTTTTCTCTTATACACATCTAGATGTGTATAAGAGACAGCATTTAAACAGAGACACTCGAACTTGACACAAAGCATGAAACATGACACTACATGACTTACATCATGACTATGTTCTTTTCAACTTATTTTCATCATTTATTGAATATAAATATGTTCAAATACGTTAAGATAAACACAAATAAATTGAAAAAACACAACCCAGTGTCCTATTGGTTTCATAGACTAAACACTGTCTCTTATACACATCTAGATGTGTATAAGAGACAGTTTCAGTTCAATTTGCTTGTTTTGTGTCAAATGCTGTTTAAATTTTGTGTAAGCAATAAAGGGTTCTTTAAAATATATCAAATTTGTCTTTGATTTTTTTTTTTTTTTTTGGTAAGAGGGTTTTAGGTAACACGCAATTTTCACTTCTTATTTTGAAAAATCAATTCAAATTTCATGTTCATCATACATATCTGATGGTTTTATTTTGAGTGCTGTTAAATTGCAAGCATTTTTTCTGTTCAATTAAAGATATTTGATTTTCCTGATATTATTAACTAGTTTAACATGCATCCTCTGATTTGGTATTTTCATGCAAAATGTTTTGTATAATAAATCATATGCTAAATATTTGTCTTTTGAATTTCAATATTATAATTTGCAAGAAGTTAGCTTGACAACAGTATAATTAGGTAGTACTTGAATAAGATATCTTTAACATGTAATTACAGTTATTTAAGTGAACAATGGTTTTTGCCAACTCATTTCATCAACCAAAACTTATTTGTCATATTATGATTTGTTAGGACCTTGATAATGGCGGTTCTAGGTAATCTGTAAATGTAATCTCCTTTTTAATTGAAAAGAACTAAGGTGGTAATAAAAGAGATTAAAGTATAATTATATTATAGTATGTGTTAGGTAAATGAATCTAAGTGAGAAAAAATAATTAGTGTTGCTTTTGGAGGAACAATATTTGTTTAATACCTTCAATAATYACAAGRAGCAAGCAATGTATGAATTRGGGTAAAACAAAGTTTTTTGCTGARTAGTTTTGAGGAATTGAGAATCTAAATCATAGCAACCAATTTAACGGTCTACACGGCTACACCCCTTCGTCTCTAAATACATGTTACATGTGATGTGACCAAAGAATACGAGAGCTTTCTTGGTCAAATGTAGCAAGTGATAAAGGACGGAGGGAGTACGATAGTGCAGCATGAAGTACAAGCTTGCAACTCTGAACAGGTTATGTTCTTTCGTTGCCTGTGAGTGTGTGACCAACTGACTATTATGAAGATCGATTCATGATATGAAGTATACTTTGTGGAGTAATAGGAGTATATCGGTGCTAAACATATTTTCGTATTTGCTAATTTGTGAATTTTTTTAACTAGTATCTCTGCGAGGAAGTGTCAAAGTTCGACCTGGAAACTTTTAAATGATGATAGTAATTTGTGAGCAAAGAGAGTGTATTGCGAGTATATTTGTATATACTCAAGAAAATGGTGTGCTTTTAGGGTGTGACAATATTTGTAGATTTGAATTGGTTCTTGTGGCCTACTCTGATCTTATTAGTTAAGCTTTTCCACCCTTGTCCTCTTTTCATGGCTTTGCCACTGATCAAACACAAAACAACAAAAACTTTGATCATTAGTTTTTAGTCCTTTTAACAATCATTTTTTAATGGGTCCATTTGAAAGGCAACAGAAGTTAAACAAATCTTGGAAATTTCCTCATTTTCAGGGCACAATACCCTATTTTATTGTTTTGAGACAGTGTGATCTTAGTTTTGAACCTTTGACTCATGTACGGATAGGAACTCTACAATGAAATTGAGGCCTTACTGTTTTATATTTAACGTTTCGGGGTTAAGGAAGGTCTGATGTTGGAAAACGACGACTCTCAAGACCCACGTGTGTTGTGTCGACCCAATCATGTGGTCGATTTGTGCCATCTCGATCATAATTTAAGAGGTTGCTGCACTGATGTTCATTTGACATAAATTGGATGGGCCTGTGACTATAGAGAAGATTGGTGTCGCTATTGCATAAGGGTGGTTATTGATTTGATAGGTGTTTGCCTTTCACTTCAAACTTGAAAGTTGATGAAGAGATGCTTGGCGAGATTTGTGGGCTACACTTGTGGTTATGCATAGCAAATGTTTTTCTTTAGTTGAAACTTTTAAGTGCCTTTTTTTTGACGGGCAATTATCCATGTGCAAAATTAGGATTTGAGCCTGAGGAACATTAGACCCTAAGAACTAAGTTCCTTTTGATAAAGATACCGTAAAAGATTGAATATCGTTCTATGTTACATGTTAAGCATTATGCCTTTTAGTTCTTACAATTTGCACAGTTTTCCCAATCAATGCTAGTGTATGAACTTATGTTGTACTCGTGTTTTTTTTTTTATTGCAGGGGTTGAAGCCAGAGGATTTATGTTTGGTCCACCGATTGCTTTAGCTATTGGTGCAAAGTTTGTACCATTACGTAAACCCAGAAAGTTACCTGGTATGTTCGATCACTTAAGTGTCTACAAGCACATTTCCAATTTTCGTTGAACTCTTGAACCTRTTCTAATTTGACTTCAAACATCGTTCTCATTTTCTCAACCTCAAAAGGTGCATTGTAGGACTAAGAACTTGGCCGATTGGAAGAAGACGTGTTATTTTCTGTTTTAGCTTCCTTTTGAATGACATAAATGCTTACAACTTTTGCTTGACAGGAGAAGTATATTCGGAGTCATATGAGCTWGAGTATGGAACTGACTGTTTGGAGATGCATGTTGGCGCTGTTCAACCTGGGGAGCGTGCACTRATTATTGATGATCTGGTTGCCACTGGTGGTACACTCGGTGCAGCTATAAGACTTCTTGGTAAAATTGTGATCCTTTTTAAGAATGATGTTCTTTATATTGTTTGTTTATTAACTTCAACCTGTGTATTTCTGCCTTACACGAATATGACCTTGCGAAATCTCATATGTGAGTTATCTCTTTGCAGCACGAGTTGGCGCTGAGGTGGCTGAATGTGCCTGTGTGATTGGATTGCCTGAAGTCAAGGTTATAATTTTGATAGTTATGCTGGTTATGACCTATCACTTTACGAACTCTTGTTCCCATCAACCTTTGAAGCTCATATTGGCTAATTTCTTGTTTCAGGAGAAGTTCAAGCTTATAGGGACACCGCTTTATGTTCTCGTAGAGCCTCGCCAGTTAGAAGACTGCCGTTTAAGGTTAATGCGCCAAACTATTAATTGTTGTTGGTCTAGAGTAATAAAATTCTATCTTGAACTTGTATAACTTATTTCCGAGTTCGATGCTGATGATTATAGGACAAAACTGGACATGCGGAGAGAGGCTGAAGAATACACCATATCGAGTTGAGCATTTTGGAAAGAAATTTGAAAACCAAATCTTCTTTATCTTCACACAATTCTTGGCAAGTGGGGTGCAATTTGATGGCAATAACTGCAAGCAACTGATGTTTCGTACTTCTTATTGAGAATTTTTAATATTACCTTCACTTCTTCCTTAGCATGTTTTTAATTCAAGTTGAATATATGTTATCTTATTCAACAGAGGACTAGAAAAGTTTTTACCCTGTTCAGCTTGAAGTGTTGATGTCTAAAAAAACACATTTCCCTACTGTTCTGAAGAGGCAAAGGCCGAGGTTTGAACCTCGGCTTCTGCCTTGACCCGGTGGGATTTTGTACGTTTCTCGCAGAGGCCATGGATCTAGCATAAAGAATGCAATTTTATCGGCCTGTAGATTTGATCATATTGATTACTCTTGTTACATGTCGCTGCAAATATCTTTCTATCCTTGGTTCAGTTTCTGAAAATTTACCTAAGTTTGGTCCTTCTATCAACCGGTGTTACCTTGCAAGGTATRGCTAAATTGTAAAAGAACTGTTCACTTTAACTCAAATAAACAAAAATTATACCACCGGTTGTATGATGTACATRCTCCTRTGTAAAGTGTTTAAACGAAGCCAATTGGGGAACAACCAGCAACTCAGTAAAACATCTCCACCAAAACCTTACAACCTATGAAAGTCAAGAACTAACAGAAAAGGCGAGGTTAAAAAATATAAAGAAAAATTGATTCTAATAATCTCTYCTTTTCGTCGTCTGRTCMTAATAATTCTTATTCAAAATATTCCCATAATAATTCCAARTAGTAGTCTCATCTTCTCATAATGATCCCAAGTTAGAAATAACTTGGGAAAATAGGTAATAATTGATGATTAACGTGTATTATCGTGATTYCGYTGGTYGTTGATCGTGTTTGGTGGTGGTGTTAATCATCATTTTTTACCTATTTTTTGCTCATTACTTCTAGCATGAGATCATTATGAGAAGATGYTGCAAAAGTTGGGATTATTACGAAAATATTTTGAATAGAGATTATTATGAACGGACGACCAAAAGTAGGGATTATTAAAATCAATTTTTCCTAAATTTAAATCCGAGCAAAGTAAATGAATCTGTTGTTAAAAAAATACCATTTGTCTATCAGTGATTACAAGTCACTACAACAGTGCATATACAACCTATGAAAGAAGCAAATAAAACTCCTACAGGGTTCTCGTTTCAATGTTTTTTTGAACAAAATAACTACCTCGMAATTCAAATTGATAATTACGACAAAAATGGGTTAAAAAAAACTAGCATAGGAAGAGATAATACAACATTTTCATTATTCACATAGAACTACTTCCTGCAAGTCCGTATTTCATGTACTGGGAAAAATTACAAGGCTGAAGGAAAATCCAGGGAAACTGCTCTTGCTACAAACACAGAAGCGAAAAATCTACGATTGTACTATTGTTTTCTTCATGTTTCAAAAATCTGTTTTAGAACAGTTTCTCTAGGTAGGGTTTGGTTACCATTTTCATTGGTAGAACTATCTATTTGGAGAGCAGACCGTATAAAATTGTTCACCTGCTTCCTCAATTTAGTGTTATCCAGCATGATGTTTCTCAACACAACCCTCAACTCATGATCCATTGCATTGACATCATCACAATGAGAAGACGTGTTAGTCTCCGGAGCAAGATGTTCGGTCTGAAAAGTATTAACAAAAAAAATTAGTCGACCAAAAATAAAAAATACATACTGTATCACACAAACTGGAAAATCACCAAATTGAAAGTGGAGCTTGAAAATTTGGCACATACTTCTGACAAAAGAAGACCAATTTGCTTGTCAGATTCTGCCAGTAGATCCAGACCATCTGAAATTGAGGATGAATCAACCACAAAATTGTTATCTACAAATTTAATGTTACACTCCTGAAGCTGAATCTGAAGAGTTTGGCAATCATGTAAGAGCTTTCTTCTAGCTGCCATGGCTTGCTCATTTTTCTCCGTTTCTTGCTGCAAGAGTTTCTGAGACAACAAGACATACATGAGTGATGGCCAAAGAAGCAGCAAGAAGGAATTACAGAGTCGGTAACTTGGTGGTAGCACAATAGTAAAGATAAATTCATGAACATGGTAGCATTACATTYAAAGTAATTTCGGGAAGAATTATATTAAGGAAAATTAATGAACAAGGATGGCAGCATAGTCAAATTCAGAACCAGCTTCGTAGTTCCTAACATTATAATACACAATTACACATGTTTCACGCAAGCGTACACTACAGTTTTCCAAGCATACATCCAAATTCTTCCCTCTATCAGGGCAGCAATATGCATTTTAGCCTGCTACAACTTTCAGCCACTAGCTTCACTCTCCAGTGATGTGAATGCAAAAGGATTTCTAGTTTAAAGATAAATTTTAAAAAAGACAACTATGAACTATCTGACGACCATCATGTATAACTTAATGGTCAAATTAAAAGACWAGGTGACTACCAAGATAGACAATACTGACAGGATCAAATACGGTTGAGCTTAAATGACAAATGTAAAACCTCAACTGATATGGATACTACAAAACAGTATCGTGAATGTGAATAAATAACTCTGTTAATCATATTGGTAGCTTAGGCAAAACTAATGATAACCAGAAATGACAAAAGACGAGTTTCAACTTCAATAAGACAAAGCATTGGACCAACAACATCTTGTATATGGTAGCTATGATGCCTAATGAAAATTAAGTAAAATAATCTGCTCTTATATGGATCCTAAAACATGTCAAGTTCAACCACGAGTCTAAGTTTTGCCAAAACTCTAAAGGCGTTGTATCTTTAGAACATCTTTAAAACATCAGAAATACCAAAATAAGGCCTCAAGGACAACAAAAACACGAAATGATGTTAAAAGGAACTCAATTCAATGTAAAAAGGATTTTGCCAACTTCAAGAAAAAGAAACACTTTCTAGCAGAAAAAGAAAAGCCAAACCTACCTCCACTTCGGTTTTTTCCWGTAACGACTCATCGAGTTTTTGACTCAGTTCAATTTGAGATCGTCTCAGAGATTTAACCTCTTTAACAAGCACCTTGATATCCGATTTAGATTTCACCTCCAGCTCTTCGTGTTGCTTTGACAATGTATTAAGTTGGTCTTTAGTAGCTTCCAATTCGAGCAACAATTCATCCTTACCAGGGGAAGCAGATGGCTTTGTGGAATCTTCAAGCAACTTAGCATCCTGGAATTTGTTCAAGCCATTTATTCAATGATAAAAAAGACGCTAAAGAAATCTGAAGCAGGAAAATCAACAAAATTATATAAAGTTGTAAACCTCTCTAGATTTTAGCTTAAACTCATATTCTAGTGCCTTCCGCCGTAATTCTTCCATATCCCACTGCATTTTTGTAATCCTTTCTTTTTCAAGTGACAGTGCCTGCTGAAGATTTTCTTTACTTTTCTCTTTAGTAGTTTCGAGTTCAACTTCCAAATCCTTTACCTAAAAAAAAGGTAATACGAGATTCACAAAAAAGCAACTTTACAAGGAGATTAAAACAAGAACAGAAGCAACAATGTAAATTCCACGATAAAAGACCCTG
This sequence comes from Bassia scoparia, assembly GCA_008642245.1. Taxonomy (NCBI): domain Eukaryota; kingdom Viridiplantae; phylum Streptophyta; class Magnoliopsida; order Caryophyllales; family Amaranthaceae; genus Bassia; species Bassia scoparia. Next base: position 86,922 of record SNQN01000512.1, read on the forward strand.
AATACCTTGGTAGTAAGGTACTCCTTCACAGCAACTTCTTGATTCAATCTTGCAATAAGATCCTCCATATCTGTTTTTGCAGTTACTAATCTGCGCTGCATGATCATCAGAATCCTATCTAATTTAGGCTGCTGATTTCTTGGAAGAACTATATCTCCAATGCTATATTGCAGTTCTGAATGGCTAGGACTGCCCATGTTCTGAAAAGCCTCAGCTCCACTGGGTAGGTCAAGAGATGGTTCACTGAGCAGGTTAGAAGCCCACGAATTTGACATTTCACCACCTCTATAAGAACTCAAATCACTTCCTACACTATCATTGGAATGCTTCCTTCTATGATTGGTTTCCTTGGCAGAAATTGCCTCAGACGAACTTTCTGCCCTATCAATAGCCAAACTTACAGACTTCATAGCACTGCCATTATCTGTAATTTGTCTACTCTGCAACTTATGAGTTTTGAAACCTTCCAACTGATCCAAGATACTTTCTCCCATTAACAACCCTTCATCAATATTTGACATGCTGTACTTAGTTATCTTTTCCATTGGGTTTGTCAGATCTTCATCCAATGTTAACTCTTCTAGACCGATTTCAGATCCATCATCCCTTCCAAAACTAGGACTTCCAATTTCAGATGTTTCATAAGCAGTGTCACTACCATAATCTGATGCAATTGATGAGCTACCACCAAGGGCTGGTAAATAAGAGCTTGAGGGGTTTTGGCCAGAAGATACACTGCTTTCCGTAGATGGATTTGCGTCGATAGGCTGCTGGGTTGATTCTTGAAATGCTGAGAAAGAGTCAAAACATGGCCCAGAAGCAGCAATGTAAGGTGAAATATGCTCTGCTTAAAAAAGGCTTTTGAGCCAATTTCTTGTAAATCACTTTACGGTAACTTTGCAATTTTAAAAAAAGTCAGATAATATTTTAATATCATACTGTAAATCACTTTACGGTAAATATGATGTGGCATATTCTAATATCAATTATCAAAATAACAATCAAATTCCTTTAGTAATATTTTGTAGAATAAAAGCAACTTTTACTAATTTAGCACACCAAATTTATCCTAAAGATATACAAGTGAATTAGTAACGTATCAATGTATGTAAAAATACTACTCCTTCCGTAACGTAAAACTTGCAACACTTTCTATATTTGGGTGTAACAAAAAGCTTGCAACAATGGTACAACTTTCCTCATTTGATAAATTAAAAATGTCAAAATTAKCATATTTTTTGGACCACTTTTGCTAATTGTTTTGTCTTTTTCTTGGCATATTATTTCCCTCCTTTTATTTTTGGGACCACTTCACTAATTTCTCTACCTAACTCAATATTAGCTTATTTTGCACTGAGAAGAGTATTAATACAATTGTTACATTTATTCCGTTACGGAGGGACCGAGGGAGTATAATAAGTTTAATATTGGATGGACAAATGTACTTATCTACATAATTAGAAGAAAATGTATATCTTTAGGATATCCGGTGCAAAATGCACCACCATAATGTAGAAGCTGAATTATCATAGGATGTGTAGCATYTCCAAAGTTGTAAGAGAGTACATACATGATCTGGCAGCTGCTTCTAGTTCAAGAAAAGATGCCACAGKCATACTTCTTGATATATCAATGTCGGACAGAAGCTTTAACATCCACTCTTCCAAAGAACACCTTCGCTGCAAACAAAAAAGAAAAAAAAGCTGTTTAACTTGCTCATTACCCACTTAGACGACAAGTAAGTTGTGGCTTAAAGTGACCAAGATAATAATGCGGCTTAAGAAGATGTATGATATATGAAAATTCAACTATTCAAGCTAACACAATGTTAACCTAGATTTTTTTATTTTTWWTTTTTTTTTWWAAAAAAGGTTCATGCTAATTTAAGCCTTTAAAGGCCTAGCTTACTGGTTTCAGCTTAACAAACATGACTATATAGCTATACAACCAACCTCTTCCAAGAGTGTCCTACTTTTCATTCGCAAAAGACCCTTAGGAGGAGCAGATGGTAGATTTTTCTTTGGAAACGCCCTTTTCAGCTGCATAAGACAGCAGCAAACAAAAATCAAAACAAAAAACACAGGTTCAGTCACTGTTAATATGAAGTGTGCATCTCTGCTACATAACATCTTCAATCACATAAGGGGGAAAAAACTGAGGAAAGAGCAATCAATATTCTCACTTACATCAGAAAATAACTTCAGAAAATCATTAAATCTTCTCAATACTCCTCGTGTAGTTGTAACTCCTGCTGGTGACTGGGTACCCACCAGAACCCTGTAAAACTGTTGAAGAAGAAAATAGTGTTAAATGGGATCACAATCGCACAGGTGCATCTAGGTTACACTAATTACAGAGCTACAACTAAAAAAAAGATTTCCTGCTCAATGGTACACTAGACACTTCTCACTGCTACATCCCATTGCAGGTTACACTGGTGCCAAAACTACAGCATATTCCCACATAATTTGCAGGGAGCCTATCTACGACAAATTTTAGCCCCACAAACAAAAAATGCTAGCTACTTCGCAAATCACAACCATGGAAATAGCAAAAATAAATAAATTCATGTAATACCATGTATTGGTATAGTTGACTAACCCAAATACCATAATTCTTTAAAGTATTAGACGCAATGCYGTTTCATGTTTCAAGTTCAGACATGATAGGGTTTGAAGCAGGTCYTCAAAGGAAAAGCTTTTTAATACTCAGATCACCATTGATATTAGGGGCAAAAGTCAACCTATTTTGGAGGTCACTAATCTAGATCAAGCCATAAGACTTGTATATTGATCAGTATATTCACTTTCAGTATTAAAAAAGGAAGAGCGTGCATTTTGAGATGCGATGAAATGCTGAACGGAAATAAAACAATCTATCATAAGACTAAAAAAAGAAAAACTATTGAATTCCAGAAAGAAAGTGGGAAGCAGCATCTATCATTATCTGTCCAAAGGCTTCCAAACATTCCACTATCATGTCCTTTTGTTTTCTATTTTTGAAACTCAAACCACTAACATAGGATTAACAGTCAATATAAGATGTACACTATGACAACTCACAATTCCATTAAAATTACATCGACCACTAAGGGAAGTGTTTTCCAGCAACAAATACATAATTGAAGAACATAAACAGAACAAAAAACATCTAACCCTTGGCATAGATAAACATTGGAGAGACATTCAATTTTCTGTACCACTACAGGGTCTGAAGCACTTGATCTTGATTTTGGCAGCGCAACCCAAGAAGGAATAGTGACACAGTAACTCCACCCAGAGCTAGGATCATGAGGCCATACAGTGTCACGACCACCCTACACAAGTAAAATAGCTAGAGTGTATTACTTTCATATACATTCAGACCTCCAAAAGACAATTAAAAAAGAACCAGAATGTCAAAGTGACTGAAATATAAGTCAACAGAAATATGCTCAAGAATTCTGTAGGAGGCAATAAAAGGGAAATAATATAACCAACTTGATTTAAGTATCTAGGATCCTTCCCGTTACAGAAATACTGGAATATCTTGACATATCCATTTGAGCTCAGAGCTCACAATTATAAGTAAGGACAGAGGATATCGGATAAAGTTCAATAACTAGAGGAAGTGCCAATATGTTTACAGATTACCTATGTACTCCGTATTTCACAAATACTCTACAATTGAAAAACTAGGAAAAACCTTCACGGCTAACTTTTTCCACATGCAACCCCACCCAGTTACCCACGTATCCTATTATCCAATTATCCTCCACCATCAAAATTTCAATAGCAAAGCAAAATGTTCTTTTCACCTCACTCCCCTCACGATAAAAACATAAATACTGAGTACTTAAATTTTAAAAATAAATAAAATTGAACTATCCAATTGATAAAAACTTCTGCTAAGGCCTAAGAACCCCATTTTATACAATTATCAACTGGTCGTGTATGGCATTGCATGGGTTGTGTCCAATTTCATTTTGCAATTGCATGACAAAGTCAGATTCATGATGCCAATAATGTTGTCAACCCCATCAATTAACAAGATCGGAACTCACCGATAAGTAATTGCGGAATTGGAATATCTCTTCAACACTTGCTGCCAACAAGCAGCATACATGCCTTTTGTAAATTCCCATGATCTCTGACAGTTGCTCAKTATTCTATCCTAGATTATCACAATAGAGATGTGATTCTGCAGTTATTTCCTAAAATCCACCAAGTAATTCAATATCCTCAGTTCCTCACTCACACCGATCCCATTAATACAATCCACCTCTAATCAAGTCACTCAGTCACAAATTGAAATTGTTTTTTCTTTGCACATTGCCTCGACAATACAACTTTATTCTTAATCACAAGAAAGATCAATGCTCTAACTTCAAGGGTACTATGCCATTAATGCAGTCAATCACAGAAAACTTGCTATATCCCGAAATTAAATAGATCCCATTTAATCAAAGCTCTTATACTTCAAAACAAAAACAAACAAARCAGTAAACTCAATCATCACAGAAGTCAACAATCAACTAAAGTCATTCACATCAACTTCACATCTTCCCAAAATCTCACAATTGCAAAGAATAACATCTCAATTTCCAAATTATGAACATTAAAATACCAAGTTAAAGTTTAAACAGGAAAAATAACAAAACCCCAATTGAAGAGAAGAGGAGAGAGAAAGAAAGAGTACCCATTTTTTAGGAGGAGGACTCCAATCCATCCCCAAAGGCAAAGGGGAGGTTCCATCATGGCGATGTTTAGGTGGACTCCTCCCCTTGTTCATCTTGATCTCTCTCTTCTAAAAACCCCAATTCAATTTCAGTAAAAACAATTGAATTGGGAAAAGGGAGAAGRGCGATCAATTGAATTTAGGGTTTTTGTAATTTGATCCGATCAAGTAATGGGGTTGCATGTGATGTGAAGTTTGGTTTGAGTTCGTCAAACAAAAGGATGATGATGAATTGATGATGATGATGTTTAATACTGTGCTATATTGGGTAGTGAAAGAACTGAGGAACAAAGATTTGATTAGAATAATTCGAGAAAAATAAAATTATGTGAAATTGAAAAGTAGAAGAGAAAGAACAAAGAGAAATTTCAGTTTGCGTGGAACATGAGTTCAATGCAGCATTAACGAACCAAACGAGAGAGTGAGAGACAATTTTGCACCTAACTTTGTAATTTGCTAGGGATGCTCAAATAAATCACAACTAAAACTATAAGCACGCGATMCGTGCGGTCATTTTAAAAATTTATATTAAACTAAATTATTATGAGAAAATAAAACTTATGCAGTTTCATTGGACATAATTCCAAATTAACAATGACAAAGAGTTGTTATGATTTTAAATTTTTAATGTATTTTTCTTTTTATTAAATTTATAGACAAAATGTTTAAATCATATGGTGTGGTTTTAATCAATTGATTACTTACACTAACATACGAATAGTTATATAATAATAGGGATTTTTCCTCAGGTACCCCTGAGGTTTTGCTTAATTCCTCAGGTACCCCCGAGTTTTTAGAAATGCCTCAGGTACCCCGAGGTTAGACAAAATAGACGAAATACCCTTAATGAGCTATTTACCGTTAAATAATCTAACGGTGTTAGTCTTTAACCCCTAATCACCCAATTAACACCAAATTCAACTCCTTAATCCCTAATTATCCCCTCTCTCTCCCTTAATACTCCATCTTCCTTACATCCTTCTTTTTCCTCCATTATTATACCTTCATTCGTTCCCTCTCTCTCATCTCCCGATCTCTGTCCTTCTTCGCCGTCCGATCTCTCAACCTCGCCGTTGTCTCCTACAATTCCACTGGACCTTCGTCCTCTGCATCACACACAATCAAAAGTTTTTTAAAAAACCCCCACTCGTCAGTAACAAAATAAACATAAAATCAAGATGTAATGAAATCAGTGAAGTGAAATCAGATCTAAATTAAAAACCTGGAGATTCTCGCAAACTCCTCGCTCAACCCGGACCTGTTCCTGAACTTCACCGGAGGCGGCGGCGGGGGTAGCTGCTCGTCCGAATTACTATCCAACCCGAACAAATAATCCGGAACCTCCGACACAATACTCGACGCTTCTTACCTCCCCCTCTCAAGCGCGGGCCCACTAATTAAAACGTCGAGAAACCAGCCCGAGCAGCTTCTGACCTTTCCTTTTCTTCTGTTTGGTTGCACCAGGGTTGTCTCGGAGATCATTCAGGCATAACAGGCTGCTATATACCCTCATTGTTGATGCCCCATTTCCCAAAAATGACCTATTTGACCATAACGGTGATGAATTAGGGTTCCTCAAGGGAAATTGTGAGATGGGTTGTGATAATTTTGGGGGTAAAATGTGGGTTTTGGAAAATGATTGGACTCTTGTTGAGAGTAGTGATGTGAGTCGTCTTCGTAGCATTTTCCTTCTTTTTTCTTTTTTGATTGAAATATGAAGATTGATTGCAGTAAGGATGAAATTTGATGCTGAGAAGAAGAAAGATTGAATTGAGCAAAGCAATAGAAATGTCGTTAATTGTGGTTTATTGGATCAATGGAATTTGATGTTAATTGGGTGATTAGGGGTTAAAGACTAACACCGTTAGATTATTTAACGGTAAATGGCTCATTAAGGGTATTTCGTCTATTTTGTCTAACCTCGGGGGTACCCGAGGCATTTCTAAAAACTCGGGGGTACTTGAGGAATTAAGCAAAACCTCAGGGGTACCTGAGGAAAAATCCATGATAATATTATATGAGGAATTAATGTATGTTCGAATAAGAATTTTTTAGCTATTTAATTCAATATTTTTTCAAAATAATTTTTAATAATTAAGTGATTCATGGGAATAATTTAGGCAGTGTAATTAATAAATTTTTATTCGAATTTAATAATCATACTAATTAATTAAACTTTTCATTTTCTTATTTATGGGAATAAATTAGTCAATGTAATTAAGTTTTTATTAATTRATATACCTTTTTTATATTGCTTAATATAAATTACAAAAAATAAAGAGATTTCATATTTTTAAGTAAGGYCATTTAAYACTTTTACATCATTAAGCGTAATTAAGTCTTTTAAGAGGGACACCATCTTCCTCCCCCTTCCCTTATATAATAGAGATTTGATAATCAAAAATTGGATATCCAATTCAATGTTTAGGTTTAGGTATAATAGGTTTGATATATGAAAATTATCCAATTGAATTAGAATCGTTTTTTCCAATTTGGATATTGGAAACTTTTAGATCCAAATTGTCGAGTTTTGATATTTCTTTTCAGACGAATAAGAGTCTTTACTCCAACTTATTTTCAGTTCAGTTTAGCTRCGTTGTTCAATTTTGTTATGTTCAACTTAATTATTTTGTTAACTAATTTGTTATTAATGATAATGATGATAATATTGATAGTAATTATTATTGGAATAATGATGTTAATAATAGTACGAAGTAGTTGTAGTAAATATTATGGAGTCTTCTCCTTTGACACAATRCGAGTTCTCTGACTTGGGTTCGGACCGGACCGAACCAGATRGGATTTGGATGTCGTTCGGACCATTGTACTTTCAGARCGAATCAAGATTCGAATTGGTTCGGAAGTCAGATGAGTTTCGAACCAAGTTTGTTTTCGGAACGGACCTAATCCATCGGGTTCAYACCAACWTTCGAATCATCCARTTTCAGATCAGATCGGATTTAGACCATCTTTGCCAGGTCTATGTGCTGCTGTTGTCCATTATCGAGATTATCCATTATAGCCAGTAACAAAAAGGTCCATTATCCATTATAGCCAGTATTACATTTGATAATCTTCTCTTCTCATAGGTMACAATCAATGCTAAAAAAWATTCTATGCATGCTTTGAATCAACGAACATAACTACTGATATGAAATTATGTAAATTGTAGTCCATTCCCTTTGTTCCAATAAATTTAGGGCATGCTTATTTGTTTGTAGGGTATCAAGAGAGGGAAAAGGAAATAAGTTACTTGATTCCCTTAAATGAGGTTTGGTGCGTTATTTTTTTATATCACATTCTCCCACTTCCATTCTCAAATTCCCCTAAACTCATTAATCCCCATTCCCTCCCCCCTCCCCCCTGGGGACTTGGATTCCTCCAATGTCCTCTTCACCATCTACAATATTCCAACCACCCAACAACCCCTTTGACCACCCACCACCACAAAGCCCAAATCACACATCTACCACCACACACAACGGTAAAACTAGCCACAACCACAACCACCTACAACCACAACTGTCTAAAACTACCTACAACCACTCACAACTGCCACCACAAAATCACTCAAAACCCACAACCACGAAGCCACCTAAAACACAAACCACAAATGCCCCCACCCACGAAACCACCCTCGATGACGTTGAGAGACGGAAAGATGCGACGACGGTGATAGAGGAGACGGCGGCAAGAGAGGGAGACAAGAGGCAATGGTAAGAGAGGGAGAGAGAGGTGACGACACAGGGAGGCAGTGGTGAGGCGGCGGCGTAGGGAGGCAGTGGTGACGTGGCGGTGCGGCGAAAGGAGATTTGAGAAGAGGTAGTTTGGAATGAGGAGAGAGAAAGGAGGATACGAGAAATGGATGGCTTTGGATGAATGTTAATAATTCTACCAAACACAAACCAACATCTAAGGGTTTTTGATTTCTTTCCTTTCCTAACCCTTTGTTAATTAATTTCCTTTCCTTATCACTAAACCAAACGACCCCTTATGGTTTGGATTCTAGAATTTTATTTTAAATTTTGGAATTAGGACAATTATAGTGTTTGGATGTCCAATAATTTTAAATGAGAAATTTGTCCAAATTCTACAACTACCAAGTAATAAACCTCAAATGACTAGGTAAACAATGTCATTTGAAATATTCAAATTTCATAATTCAAATGATACAATTGAAATGAAATCTATCTTCCCATAATTAATTTGAAAATAACAAACTCTAAATATATAGGTAACATATTGGTTCTCACMGCAAAAAAACACAACTAAGGCAACACCATTATCGTGCCACATGAGAGGAATGAGTTTGGAATAGTGACTCTGACAACACCTTTTATTCCTGAGGTCAAGGGTTCGAATCCTCATATTTTCCCTCTCCCATTGTAAATTACACCCGCCCTTATGGCTCATGTTCGAAAAAATAAAAAAATTATAATGCCACATGAATTATTAAAAAAAAAAAGCTAACTTGTGCGTCACCTACAATTAGGGGTGAGCACTACAGGGTACCCGATGCTTTTTAATAGACCAAGACCCAGATTCGAACCCAGTGGGTATTAAGTTCATGGACCTAGACTTGGACTTGGCTGAACTGGGTACCATTTTTTAGGACCCGGACCCAGATCTAATAGGAACCAATTCCAAAACCAGGTACCCGTTTATAATTTTTGGAACTTTTTTTTTCTCCATATTTTGTTGTCATATTTTCATTGTTGGARTTCATTTAAAATGGACCAACTAAGCCAACATACACATAGAAAAATGGAACTAAGTACCGGATACCCAATCTTTGGAACTTGTTTGACCGGTTACCCGGAGTTGAAATTGATTTGACTGGGTAGCCACCAAGTACCGGGACTAAAATATCACTACCCAGAGTTGGATCCAATTCAACCAGGTCTGGGTCCATACCCGACGGGTCTAAATCAGGTCCAAGTCCAAAACCAGGTACCCGAAATTCTTGTTCAACCATACCTACGAAGTACAATATAACATTTTTTTAGTTTGTCTACCCGGTTCATTCGACCCGGGTTGCACTCCTAGCTTATGGTGGGTGAGTCTCTCAATAAGAGTTTATGCATACGACGAGATTCGAACTCGAGACCTCCCTTAAGCGACATCAAATTGCTTACCACTTGAGCTAAAATATAACAATTCATCTAAAAAAACAATGAAACAACAAGACACGAAGTATAATAATTCTTAATTTGTGGTGAAGTAACTGAAGTTGATCAGCAGGCTTGCTTTATTCAGCCCACTTATTTTTGGATGTTAACATTAACATACATGTAAAAACTATACATGCAAAAGCCCAAATTTGAAACTACTTGTGCAATAGACGAATAATTAGTTTGGACCAAGAGAACACCTAGAAAATAATAATAGGCTAAAAACTACTGGTATATTAGCCCCCGTGAGATGCATAATTTTGCCCAAAATGAATAAGTTTTATACTGTATATATAGATTCGATTTGGTGGGGTGTAAAATATTTTCACTAAAAACTATTTACATAGGGTTAGTGTCCCAAATTTTGAGGCTTAAACTCGACGTGAATTAATTCCACTTAGAAGGGGGAGGAATAAAAGTTTCGGACCCATGACGACCTCTATGTGCATGCTGACTCTGATACCAAGTTAATGTACTATTTTAACTAAAACTTAAGCTTATAGTCGAGACCCAAAAATATGTTATATACTCTATCACAGTGACATCAACTCATGAAACTCACAAAAGTAATATCAGATCAATTTAACAAATAACAATGAGTAACATAGGATGTGCTCGACAATGATAGTTGTGTAGGTAGAGATTAGTGGTAGAGCTAGTAGGTAGCACAAGTAATAGATTTTAGCGGTTAAACACTAAATATTTTAATAAAAGTGTTCGACAACAACGTCTGTATTTATAATATCTCTATTATATTAGGGAAGGGGGGGGGGGGGAAGATGGTGTCCCTCCTCATAAAAGTCTTTTATACCCTTAATGAATTTTGAAAATTTTGAATTAATGTATCTAAACTATCTTTTTGCTTATTATGTGATTAAAAATGAAAATTATATTCATTATATAACTTAATTAGTGAAAAGTTTTAAATAATGAATTGAAGTATTAATTTTGAATTTCAATTCATATTAAAAAAAACAGTTACAATTCAATAAAATTGTATTGTTAATTAGCTATAAACATTTTATTCTGATACATACTTTATAATTATTTTTAATGTTGAAATACAATTTTCATAAGTCTAAGCACGCATCGCGTGTATATAAAAACTAATAACTATATAAGCAAAGTGGTATTTCAATTTATAAATATAATTTGAAACATAAAGAATTTTGGATGAACACTATTCGCTGCATATATATTAGAGGTTAGTCCAACTTGTGATTGGAATCTTATCGAATAATAATATAAAATAATTTATCAAGTAACATTTTAAACTATATATAGTGCACAATGTTTCCTCAAAATGCTACGTCAAACACACTCATCTCTATTACTTCCTCCATATTTTATTAGATGTCTCATTGTGTAAATTTTGGAAATCGAGGCAAAATTTGGTGAATTGATGAGGTGTATTGATGAGTATTTTAATAATGTAAGTGGGGTCCAATAGAGGTGACCAAACAAGCCCGGTCCGAAAATTTTGCGGGCTTTGGACAAGATTTTTCGGCCCGATTTACCCGAAACTTTGGTGGGCTTTGGTCATCATTTTTTTGTGCATTTTAGTTAATATTTTAAGCCCGGCTCGAAAAAGTCCGAAAAGTCCGACAAGCCCGCTCCAATTTTTCGGGCTTTGGGCAACAATATTAGGCCCGATTCCAAGCCCGCCCCGATTAAAGGGTCTAATTTCACATGCCAAGCCCGGCCCGAACCCGGCCCGGCCCATGATCACCTCTAGGGTCCAAAAAAGAGAGAAAAAGGATTAAAGTAAGTGTATTGATGAATATTTTAATGAAGTAAGTGGAAAAAGTTATGTGATCCCCCACAAAAAAGAGTGATTGAAGAGTTAAGTGTGATCCCAATCCAAAAAGGGCAAAAAATAAGAATGATACATCTTTTGGAAAATTTCCCTAAATAAACAATGATGCATCTAATAAAAAAACGGAGGAAGTATATAAGGGAAGGGGAAGGGGTGGTGGCGGTGGGTGATGTCCACCTAAAAATACTTAAACACCCTTACTAATTGAATTACAAAATAAAGTAGATGAGGGTGGAATAGTAATTCATATGGTGTCTACATAATTTTACTAAATTACCCTTAATAAATACTCTATTCGTTTTTTTAGATGTTCCACTTTCCTCTTTGAGCCGTTTTTAAATAGATGTTCCAAACCAATCTAAAATAAACCTTACCTAATTTAATCCTACTTTATTACTCAAACATTAATGAATTACTCATTTCTAAAGTCAACTTTATTATTTTACCCAATCTATTCACCCAAAATTACTATTTCCCATAAAATTTCATTCACTCATTTACTCTTTTACCTAACTTATCAACTTTTTACCCAACTTACTCAACTATTTTATTCAACTTAATCAAACTCTTAAAACCGTCCCAAAATGTATGGAACATCTAAAAAAACGGAGGGAGTAGGAAAAATGGAATTTATAATCCCAATTTTCAACGGTACGCTCATATTAATCCAAGTTGGAGTAATTCAAAATAATCCCAACTTGTGTACCCAATATTCTTATATTGATCCTATGCTAAAGGGACTTAAAAAGAGTAAAAGTGATTATTAACCTATTTGACTAACCTAATTACATTTTGACCAGTTTAATTAACAAAAATTAATAATAATAATAATATATTAACTAAATGTTAATTAATTAACAACCCAAACCACAATCACTTAACAGCCATAATCATAGCCACCCCAGCCACAACAACCGACCACTAGCCACCTCACACCACGCCAGCAAACCACCATCACGCAACAACTTCACTCTCCTTGCAAACGCAACAATCACCAACGCACCAAACCACCGCCACCGCAATCTCATCGCCAACGCACCAAACCACCACCTTCACCCTCACCCATTTCAAATGCCTTAGCAAGGTCACACAACATCAAACGCACTAACCCCCAACGTCACCCTAACCACCAAATCAAATCTCCCCATTCGAATCACCCAAAACAACAACGCTCAAACCTTCAATTGAACTCAAAAAACCACCAACAACCATTCCAAATCTCCCATTTGATTTGAGATTACTTCGCAGCGACGAAGGCCGAGTTTCGTGGCAATTGTGCGACAAAGGCTTCATGGAGGTGTGCACAGGAGAGAGAAAGGAGTGATGAGAGCAAGAATGCGGAGAGAAAGGATGATAAGGAGCAAGAATGAAAGAGAAAAGGAGTGAGAAGAGACCAAGAATGGCAAAATACACATGGTTGGTGGAGAGAGAGGAGAAGCAGTGAAAAGGTTATGGGTATAATTAACCCATTCAGCAGGTCACAAGTCAAAAGGTTTGTTAAGAGAATATTGGTGCCAAGTTGAGATTATTCTGAGATTACTCCAACTTGGGATTAATATGAGCGGACCGCTAAAAGTTGGGATTTAAATTTCATTTTCCTAATAAATATTCTTCTCTCTTTTCCTTTAAAAAAAATATTCTTCTCTTTTATGTTGTATGATGTTTACAATTTAAACTTAGAAAGTCTGCATTATTCTCAATTAATCAAAATTATTTACATTAACTAATTTAATCACGGCGATGCTCGTGTTAGCATTGATGATACGTTCAAATTATATGATAATTTCCTATAATAATGTAATAAATCAAAAGAATTTGTAAAATTTAAATGACTATAATTTTACAATCTACAACTAATAGTCTTTTATGTTTGCAATTTAATTAAGGTAAAATTTCACATGACTGTAAAAAGAAAAAAATATTTGTAATTTAACCATTGTACTTTATTTGTCTAGCTATGAATTGTATTTTTCTTTTAATAAATAAATAACATCGTTTAAATTTTTTAGGAAACGTGTAGTTAATTACGAGATAATTTATTTCTCTGATTTCCTAGGAGCATTTATTATTTATTGTATTATATGGAGGGTTAAGAAAAAATGTGAATATTCCCGTGCAAAAAAAAAAAAGAAAAAAAAATGCGAATCTCTATTATATAAGCCAGGGGGAGCAATGGTGTCCCCCTAGACAATGAATAATTTACCCTTTAATAAATGTCAATCAACCTATTTAAAACTCCCATAATTAATTCATTTCCCACTTTAAAATCTATTCTATATTACTAAAGCAATCCCCACCCCTTTATGTTTTCCCTCCCAAATTTCTCTCTCATCCCTTACTTATTTATTATTATATTATTAATTAATATTTATATTGCATAAAAAAGTAAGAAATATTTAATTTAGGTTAAGAAATGTACTTTCAGCATTTATTATCACAAGTAAACTTTATTATGAAATAATAATCACATTGAAAAAAGATAAGTTTAGATTTTACATACTGAGTACAATATTTTCGTATTTTTTTAAAAATTGAGCATTTGCTCGGGATTTTTAGTATCTATACTAAAGCAATCCCCACTAACATAATTTCCCTCCCAAACTATTACTTTTTATTTTTATTTTATATTACATTTATTCATGAGCAATTTTCTAGATACACTTATTTCATTGTACATTTGCTAATCATATTGTGCAAATAAACTTTTAACTCCATATTTTTAAAACTAAATAAATTAAATTTTTTTACGAGGAAATAAAATAAATTAATTTGATTTGTTTATCATTTTTCAAATTTTAATGAATAGTTTTAATGTAAGCCGGTAAGAGTCTGTCCTTTAGGCTGAAGTAAACTAATTTAAATTAGAGTGAATTAAAGTTGCTGAAGATTAATTAAATTGAAGTGGGCTGAACTCAACTTAATTAACTGAATTGAGCTTGAGTAAGTTGAATTAGCTGAACTGAACTGAAGTTGGATGAAGTGAGCTGAATTGGACTGAACTGAAGTACTATAAAATTAAGTTCAAAAAAATAAGGCTTAACTCATATTGTATTTTCTAATTACAATCACTAAATTGAAAATTCGAGCATTTGCTCGGTATTATCTAGTTTTCAAATAAACATGATTTAAAATTTACCAAATAAACTACTACCTAATGTTAAAACATTCATGTAAAAAAATTATGATTTGAAAATGACACAATATTTGAACAATTACAATTCAAAAGAGGTCATATTTAAATATAAATTAGCGAAACATCTCTTAATTTAAGCACGCATAGCGTGCACCAAAAAGCTAGTGTTAGTGTAAGTAATTAGTTGATTAAAACCACACCATACGACTTAAACTCTTTGTTTAGAAATTACATAAAAAGAAAAATAGACATCAAAATAATCGTAATAACTCTCCGTCATTGTTAATTTGGAATTATGTCCAACGAAATTGCATAAGTTTTATTTTTTCATTGTAAATTAGTTGAATATAAGTTTTTAAAATGACTGCACGCATCGTGTGCTTATTGTGCTAGTATAAAAATAAGAGATGAGATCATTTATCATTTTGGAGGGAAATTTTTTCATTAGAATTTGCCAGCAAGTGGCATTGTGTGACATCAGTGTGTCCTGTTTTAGAAATTAGTTATATATATTTGCCAAAATATCAATAATATCAATTGACATTATTTTTATTAAAAGACGCAAAATGAAYTCATTACCATTTATACATCAATCAATCAAAATACAATGAATTTAGACACTAATTATAACAGGAATGTTAAATTAATAATTACACTGCACTATTMGATTGTCTACTAAGCTACTCCGTATCATACAATTTTCTCCCCCCAACACTAAAAATCTTAATTTCTATTCTACTACTCCGTATGATCATAAGCTCTAACAACGAATTTCTAAATATTCACTCTCGTACATTTTAAAATATACTCATGCACACATRGTGTGCACAAAATGATAGTATTAATAAATAAATGATTATTATTTATTTACTCCTATTTATGTTTCAAAATAAAAGTGCAATTTTATTTGTTAATTCTAGACCCATATGTGAATATGACAAGACGAATTATCAATCAATCAAAGAAACACCATATATATATATATATATATCCAGTTATCATCATCCATTATATCCAACCGATAGTAGTATTTTAATTATTTGCATGGACAATGTATAATTATTGAAGATATACTAGGAATAATTTATTTCCTTAGTATATGCTCATAACTTTACGAAATAGACGATATAAATACACCTTTGAAATTCATCCTTTTTTTTTTTGGTTCATTCCTTTGTGTTGTGTTAGTTGTACAATCTTGTATCTCTCACCAAACATGTGACACGTATCGCAATATATTATCCTAAAATAAATTGTCCAATAGTTAAATAATATTATGGATTTAACATGCATGCATGAGACAACACTAGAACGAACAAATCAAATTGAACAAGTTTCGCAATGCAAACAATTTTTTTCTCCATCGAAATACAATTGTTGTACACTTGTACAAGTTGTACCTATCAATATTTAATTTGGATGGAACTATATCAATGTCTATTAAAAAACAAATAAATTTACGTAAAATATGCTTCTTTCATTTTTTATTCTTCGCAATATTTGCTACTTTTTTTTTTTAAAAAAAGTATCATTTCAATATGCAAAAATTAAAAGTTATTAAAGATATTCATATAGGTAAATACTAGTAGTTTTTATGTGCACGCGATGCGTGCTTAGATCTGTGCAACTTGCATTTCATTATAAATTATTATAATTGTATATACTCCATATCATATTGCAATGTTTKTATACCTAATAATTAGCAACAATACAATTAATCTTAAATGTAATTATTTTGTAAATAAATACGATTTGAAATTCAAAATAATTAGACATATGTTTCGATTCGATTTGGGGATAAATACTTTATAATTAATGCAATTTTATTTTTAATTACTAATAAACAAAGGGTAATTTAGGCATATCAATTCATATTTTTATAAAAACTTCATTAAGGGTATAATGATCTTTAAGAAAAGGGGACACCATCTTCCTCCCCCTTCCCTTTATGTAATAGAGATATGTGTGAGAGTGGGATAGAGTTAATGTGAAGTCGGGTGATAAAGATTTTAAGTTGTTTTCTTCAATTATTTTTAAATTTAACAAAAAAATTTAAAAGAAAAACTTGTGTATTGTAAAATATTTTTTCTATTGGATATGTCAATTTAATTTACTATATTGCCACACTTTCTCTCCATCAATTTTTCACATGCATGATATTATATATAAAAAGAAAGAGAAATATTGATTAAGGAAGAAAGTTTGAAAGTGGATTCACTGCAAGTAGATTTATATTATTTATTATATTTATAACGATGTGTTGTAATTTTTAGTGAGGACATTTACTTATAAAGAAAGAATGTGAGTTTTTGCAACTTAATTCCTAAATAGGAAAAAGATGCAAATAAAAAAAAGAGGATGAAGTATAAGTCTTTCATGGAAAGTTCAAACAAGACCATTTGATAATGCAAATAAAAAGAAACGACAAGGTATAATAAAAGAATCTAAAGTGTATCTCTGATACCTTGTAGTGACGGTGAGACAAGCACAAATAGAAATGGACAATACAAGAGGGACATACACACAATCATGTTTTGGTTTATAGGTAGAAGTATGCACTCGAGAAAAAGGTTACACATATAAGTATGCACTCAATATTTAGGAAATTTTAATTTACTAAACACTACCTAGATAGAATAGTTATTGTGAACAACTACCTAGATTACAGTGGTAATTGTGAACAACTACCCACTTTTTTTTTTTTTTTAATAACTATCCATTTTTTTTGCCAAAACATTGCAAGTTAATAACTATCCCATTTGCTAAATTTGTTTTGGTTCATGGGGCCGCTTAACCCAAATTCTCTCCAAAACACTATGATGATTCCTCCATATTACCTAATCAATTCAATTCAAACCTAATTAATTATGATATTTTTATCCCTAATTTAATCCATATTTTTTGGGAAAAGTACACAAAAATCTTTAGGAAAAAAGATTGAATAATGACGAAAACATCAAAATTAAGTGTAATAGATACGAGTTAGGTTAATAGGGGCGGATCTAGGTGTTATTGGAAAAAATTGGGTTAATGCGGGTCACACTAGACAAATTAGCTAAATTGGTACTCCGTAGGTGTAATTTGCAAATTTGGCAAAAAGTATCAGTCATTTTCTACTAGATTAAATTATTTATTTTCAAAAATATAAAAAGCACGTAATTATTCACATTTATCACTATAATTGGGTAATTATTATTAAAATAAGAGTAAAATTTATGAGTATGAGATTTTTTTACTATGGAATAAGCTAAGTCAAAGCAAGGTGGATTAGGGCTAATTAACTTCTCAAAATAATTTGAATTATTTGTATGCTTCTTGCTCTTGCTGATCCATTTATAGGGTTTATTGTATCATCGAAAATTTTACAATTTAGTTTATTATCAAAAAGCTCTCTGCTATATATAATCAAAATATGATCGAATAATTCTAAGTAGTTTATTAGAGATCGAATTATTTCTAAGTATATAATCAAAAGTAGTCTCTTACTACTTGCTTAATTTTCTAGATAGCTTGAATATTATTGTCAACAAATAAAACTACTAATAATTATATATTCTTCTTTATATCTTATAGTTTTTACCAAAATGTATGTAACAATTTTCTATGCACTAGTGATCTGTTTTTGGTGCAAATAGTGGAGCTAGGTAGCTAGAGAGATTCAATCATCGATATATAAAATTATAGGATGGACATGTGGGGTAAATTTAAAAAGAACCTGATTGGAAGCAATTCACATGCACGTCGTCTTACATTGTAAGAATCACAAAACAACAACCAACAATTTCCACTAGTAACACAACTGATCAATAATTATTCACCAAGAACAACAGCAAATAATTAAAAGCAACAAATGTTACAATACACTTTTAATGACACATTATAATACAGCAAATCATGAGTAGTAAATTCAATAATACCAGAAAATTATATAAAAACCTAGCTATATATATAATATATCAACTTTCATACCATATAATATATAGTAAAAAAACTATATAATAGGATGAACAATTGATAGCACACAATCCAACTCTATAATAAGCTGGATTATAATCATGAATGATACTATATAAATGAGATATAATATTATTTTTTATGAGAGAGAGAGAGAGAGAGAAAAAAAATCACTGATAAATCAGTTTCTCAAATTTGTAATGCATGCATGCATGGATCTGTTTAAGCACTGAAGCCCTCTGGGATGTCTTTCTGGCAAGCACTTAGGAGAAACTTAGGGTTACTGGAATTCAAGTTGATTCCAAGAATGTTGGCCTTAATTGCAATGCAAAGCAAGCAGCAGTTCCAAGTCACGAAGACCCTTGATTAGGGCGCAGCAAGAGTTCCTGAGGGTGGGTTCCCTATCACTGCATGGACTAGCCCTAGGACATCGGCGCAGACACCGAGTTTGAGGGTGTCTATGGGGCATTTACCGGATGGGGCCGGGGTCACGGGAGCTGGGGTGGTGCAMGTGGCGTTGCATGCGGGCGATAGGGRGAGGAGGGAGAGGATGAAGATGGAGGCAATGAGCTTGTTGTTGGTTGTGGTAGCCATTATAGGAATAATAATAATGTGTTTGTGAATTGTGTGTGTGTGTGTGAGTGAAGGGATGTAGTAGTGCATGATGTCCTTATAAAGGAGGTGTATGTGTGAGATAAGGTGTAAAAAGGTTGAATTTGTGTGACTTGGATGTGTTTGTATGTTTGTGTTATTTATTAATTAGAATCCATGTGCTACTATGGTCCTTTAGAACCTCTTAGAAGTCCCAAAAGAAAAGAATTGGAAATAAAATACAGTAGTTAAACAACAAATAAGAATTGACTCAAGTGATATATAATAAAGAGTTTGATGTCATTTAAGGGAGATCTGATCTCGACTCATCTAAACTAGACGAGTAATTCGGGTTGATACAAGATCAAGGAAATTCTACCTCAAAATCATATGGTAATGATCATGAGGAGAGTAGCCTTTTAGCTTTGCCCGCCACGGGGAGTACAGTGCAAGTCCATGTTACATGACCAAGGAGGTTCCACATCAAAAGCATATGGCAATGAGAGTAGTAATCCCTTAACCGTATAACGTCGTGGTTTCGACTCTTGAATTCTTTCAATGTGAGATTTATCTTCACAACATTCATCCTTAATTTCAATGTGAAACAGCATATACACTCACATGTGTGAATTGTTCATGGGCTCAACAAACCAGCTACACATACTAAAAAAAATAGTTAACCAAATATTTTAAGAGGACAAAAGATTTAAATGAA
>SNQN01000512.1:107042-127930 GCA_008642245.1 Bassia scoparia
AATAGTTGGGTATTTTAATTTGTTACCAAGATTATTAGTATATATTCGTAATTGCTAGTTGCTTCAATTTGTATCACTCATTTTTTTACCTCATCATTGGCTGCTGTACACTACTGACTAATTAATTGTATGTGTACTAAGTTTATTATGTAGCGATCAAACGGACACAGATCAGATTGAATATTCTTATTATGAATGAAATTTATCCTTCGAGTAAGAAAAAAATGTATTACCGTAGGATAATTTGGGTACAGGCTAGTAATCAAGCAAAAGCTTTGTTACATAAAAATTAACTTTTTTTTAAATCAGTTAGAAACCAAGAACCAACAATTAGTTTGTATATGTGATGTCAAGACAGTGATAAACAACTCGATATTACTTAGGTAGAATCTCGAGTTTGAGCATCGCTAACATATGTAAAATTAGGAATGCATTCCAGATAGGATTTATATATAGGTGAGCCACCTAAAGAAAGAAAAGGATTATTTAAACAGTGACTAAGTTAAATTGTTGATTTCATGAAACATGTTTGTAAAACAGTGCTACTATCGCCTAAAGAATACAATCAAAATATCAAATGAATCAATGTATCTTTCACCACCAAGTAAAAGTAGCTTATTGACAAACCCGTGATACAACATTTCATTCTCTACTAATTAATTTGCTATTCTATATTTCTAGCTACAAAAACACAAGGGTGAGAATCCTGGAATGCCTCAATTTTTCAAGTCGAATTAAAACAAGAGCTCATATAATGAAATCATAGCCATTAACAAATTGAGCGTGAATGTAAGTGTTGTCCCACGTTGAAATTAAGGGATGACGTGGTTATAAATCTCACATTAAAAAAAAATAAAAATCAACAGAAATTACCACCACATTATAAGACTTTTTGATCTTATGATGTGAACTTACACTGCCCCACGGCTTAGACTGGTTTCACATGTGCTCCAAGACAAAGTATAAGAAGAAATCAGAAATTGAAGCTGAGACGACTAAACAGGAATTCCAAGTCCAAAATGTTATTTGGCACCCAATTCATTCAAGTGCTAAGTAGATTCACGTGTTGCACAAGGCTAAGCTGAGAAAGGGAATAAGTGATACTGTTCATTCAATTGGGAAGTATTGCATTAATTTCAGGTGTTTTATGCATCACATGATTCTTTTTGCCATTCTTAAGAAGTTTACAGTGTAAATAAATACTTGGACTGAATGAAACAACTTAACAGCTTTATTGTGTCAGTAACTCAGTATTAGTCTTTTAACACAAGACAACCTAAGGTCATTTAAACACTCTAATCTAATGATAGATATCAAGTGCATAGTTTTGTATGAGACAACAATAATGTATACTTTCTTGAATGTTCATTAATTAAAGCATAATAATATGCATCATTGATCATTCTATCGTATGTATGATGTCAACAATCCGTATAGTGTTTTTGAGTACACTTAGCATGAATAAAAAGTAATTGTGTACGTCGAAAATCAATACAATAAAAAGATTTTCACCTCACAACGAAAAATTGAGTTAATGATATTTTATTTTTTGGCAATTTTTTTAAATAAAGGTTTTTTTTCTTCTTCATGAATTGAATTTTAAAAGGTTGTCTTTGGGAAATTTATTCCGATTACTAATGATATGAATTTCTAACATATCTATCAATATTTATTCAGCTTGTTCGAAATTCTTTTATGAATTCATATATATAGATGTGTCACTCAAACTCGAAGATTTTTAACATTTAAAAACCTACATAAAATCCTGAAAAACTTGCTAGTTGTTGAAAATATGTGTTTATAATGCCGGGCCCTTCAAATATGTAATTTTTTGTAGGTTCCCTAAAATAAATTTCTGTTCGCGCCTTGCAATTTGATCATTAAAGATTGTCCTTTGCAAAATATATTCGGATTACTAATGATAATTTCTAACGTATCTAACAATCATTTAATGGCTTACTCAAAGTTTTTTATTTTTTAAATGAATTCATTATTATAGATGTGCCACTCAAATCGGTCGAAGATTTTTTAATATTTATGACCTACCTACATAAATTCTAAATTGACTTGCTAGTTGTTGCGAGATATTAATTTTGTTCTTATTACACGGTCTAGGTTATCTTTAAAATAGAAGAAAAGATAAACTCAAAGCAACAACCTCGCTCTATCAAAATTGTGAGGATGATATGTTATTCTATTGCTGCTTAAAGCAATCTAATCTACAAATGTACACAATTTTGATGGAGAATCAGGCATGCATGTTCTTTCACAACTACGGAATTTCCAAACAATCAATAAGAATAAGAATATTAGACAAGGAAACAATAAACATTGTCCCATAAAACAATTAACAATAATATTTACTGTGCATAACAAAATCTTTGAATTGAACGAATTGAAGGTCGTTGCATTGCATGCTAAACCTATCATTAAGTAGTGTACCAAATTAATCAACTCTACAGTGATGTACTGCTCCCTCGATTTCAAACTATTAACTTGTTAGTTTCACTTGTACTCACTTAAAAATGGGACAGAGGGGGATGAATTAACACAACGCTGCGAGGGATAAATTAGGATTTAGAGGGTTATTTGATCATTTCACTAGTTAGCATTGGATATGTGGATAATTCGACCTCAGTTGACATCTTACAATTGTATTTGACACCTTTCGAACTCAGTTGAACGACCTCTGAAGACTACCTGCATGAACAGTGTCAAAAGTACGTGAACAACAGTACTCTTGCCGGCTGTTGTATGTACATTGTTGTGACTATTGGTCATTTTCACTTAGTTAAACATTGGACATCTTAAAATTGCAGTGGACACCATTCGACGCTTTAGACTCTTAAAATTGCTTATGGACACCTTTCAAACTCAGTTGGACGTCCAAAATATGTCATATATTTTTGCCCCAACATATCCCACCATGATAGACACTAACCTCCTTCTAGTAAATACTCGTTTGTATGATTTTTTCGAAACCTCATAGTTGACGACTTGATGGTATTATTTGAGAGATAGATAAATATTCATGATGTGCCAATTAAAACGTAACGGATGGAGTATTAAATTGTAATCTTCAATGTATATGCTCGAGTGTGCACATAAGCTAGACCATAATAAAAATCACGAGTGAACAGAAGTATAAATCTGTTAATTCCATTGAAAGCTACTAAATATCACGAGTTGATCTATAATTCTAAACGTAGATCATGAATATGGAACCCGTACTACTTGATTTAAGACGTCCACTAAAATGGAGAATGATATTTAGAAATGACTCTTAAACAACTATATTGAATGTGAGATCCCTAACGTGTGAACCAAGGTTGCAACCTTACAATCATCTACGTACCTAAATGCAAATATTCTTTAATGGATCTTTTCCATGGTTATAACAATAACAACGACCGACGACGAATTGTGTTAACTTTTTCGGGGTCGGCCTAGCTAGCTAGCTAGCTAGTCGCAACCTTTATCAGGGGAGTTTAACCATATACAGTCTAGTGATAATTACTAGACTACAAAGCTATATGTTACTTTGTGATCATCCTCCAATTTCTTCATTTTTTAATGTGATTAAATTTAAATTAGGATTACTATCTCTATAAATTGTCACGCACTCTACATAGTTTATTTCGACTCTGACTCCTTTTCAGTTTATCAAAAGATAATGTGATATAATTATGACAGAGTGAGAATTACACGTATAAAAACTCCCCTAATCTCTGTACGGATGTCCATGTATATATCTTTTCGATGATGTGAAATTGATTATATACGTATTCTTCTATCTTTATCATCTTGTCACACCCTCAATTCCTCAAAGGTTGTAGTAGTGTATAAACTGAAGATATGTGATAATGATTATGACAGAATGAAATTGACGTATAAAACTCCTAATCTCTGTACGGATATCCATCAATGTCTTTTCGATGATGCGAAATTGAAGATATATGTATTATTTATCTTTATCATCTTGTCACAACCTCTCAAAGGCCGTAGTAGTGTAATGAATTGAAGGGAGGGAAGCAAACATTGATGTACGGCTAATTGACAGAGATACATTCCATTTTTGCCTAAGACGTTTCGAACTAGACTAGGGCTAGGAGGGGGGATCACATATCACTAAATAGACTAATATAATATAAATTATATCAGGTGACTTAGCTATCATTCAGCGGCATTAAATTAGCTATTGTTACTCATCTATTATAGATGCGTCAAATAAACGCAATCATTAAATAGACGACACATTCGAAATATTTCATGTACCAACCGATCTCACATTTGTTGGCTTGTGCCCATATTCACAGCAACAAACCGACGTGATAAATATGCATAAAAATGCATGCAATCCATCAATTAATGAAGAGTTTTAGACATACTTTTATCTTCCATGTTTTGTAGTGGAAAAGCACCCTACGTCGCTAAAGGCAACACAAAAATGGCTTCAATGATCACTTATTAAGTAACAATGATTAGCAAACACTATCATTAAAATCACGGAGTATAACATACACACAAGTATGACAGCTATGAAAAGACCACTGTAATTCCTACGCTTTAAAAGGCATTGAATGAACACTCCATTTCCTGATTATTGACTGTTCTTGTTTTGAGCCTTTTTCAAGACTTGAGATCTTGTTTGGGTGCTTCCTTTAATAATGCAGATTCGCAGACCGTAAGAGGTCACGCGTACACGAATAATGATTAAGGGTCTAATTACGCAATGCTCGTTTCAAATTGAAACAGATTATTCAATGCGAGTTTCTTGACTGGCCCTGTAGACTCCTGTTATTAGACTCTTTTTCAGTTCAATTCAGTAAGATTTTGTTCCGGACTTCAGAAAAGACTGTATTACTGCTGCAGTGCTGAATTACTTCAATCAATAATTTGCATGGATATGAGTTATCACTTACATAATGAACAAACGACTGCTTAATCGTAGCGATAAAATGTTTCAAAGACCAGAAAGGATATAAAGATTTTCAAAAGATATTTTTATCCATTGCTCAATGAATATCACAACTCACATTCCTAGAACAAAAGGCCAACATTAGTAGCCAACAGTAAAATATATCACACAAAATGTGGAGCATATTCTGCCTAAGAATTCTTTTTTTTTAAAAAAAAAAATTAGGTTACAAATCTGGAAATAAATACAAATATGACTACTAACGTACAACTTTCCTAATTATTTATAAGAAAAAAAAATCTTCAAAAAATTTTGTTCACAAAATCGAGAAGTCACTAAGGCCTTCCGCAATTAATCGACCTTCCACTAGACTTCTTGATACTTCATATAGCAATGCCTTTTTGAGGAAACGGCAAGTCGAACCCATATTTAACATAATGCGCAACAGAGACAAATTGGTCTCTTCAGGGTTGAAGCTTCCTCTAGTCATGATAACACTATATATCCTGCAAGTAGAATTTGTTCAACCCAACCAAGTCGGAAGATTTATTTTAAATCTAAACATTGCTTTATTTCAGGTGTCTGGTTGAAGGAAATAATCAATAATATTCCAGTATGTCTATATGCATTCATTGATCAAATGTCATGGCAAGAAAAAGGCAGTAAAACTATTAACAATAGATTTGTTGAGGCTTGATGGGGGGAAAAAAGGCGCAGCAAGACAAAGTGGACCATGGACCAGAATACAAACGCTAAAACAAGAGATAATAGAGGACCATTTTATTTGAGCTACATGAGACATGAGGTGTAGCAGTCTGTTTAGAATAATAGATTTCAAATATGATGAAATTACTGGTTATAAGTCAATAGCGAGAAATATATCATTAAATTCCAAACAACCAATGGCACACAAAACCACATATAGCCTATAATGTCACTTAACTGCATGAGACTTCAAATTTAGCTTACATACGAACTACCAGTCAAATATTATTGTCATCAAGTCTTCAACAGCACACATAGATCTAATGCTCAAAAGTACATGAAAATTTGATATCTGAGCACCCATTCAGCAATGTTTTTTAATATTTTTCCAATCCTGTGGTACAATAACACATTAACACCTTCAGCCAATACTACGAGCATCTAAAATTCTAATCACACACAGATTAGACTCATGCATTGCCAAACCACCAAAGTTGGAATGGGCAACACAAATTCATTTGAGAACAATAAAGCACTAAGATGGAACCTCCAGATTTAAATTACAAACAAGAAGATGCACCGCTTTTCATTTTAAGTCCATTGGGAGGTGCAAAACATTTGTCAACATCAGGCCAACCACCAATTAGTTTTACTAGTTGAAAGAACAAAGATGACAGGTGCAATACAAGGAATTAAATGTTATTTGTTGAGTCATTATAGAAAAAGTGAGATTTTATTTATATATGTAGTGTTTGTGTGGGATGTGAGAAGCCCCGAAACTTTGAAAGCTCTCCTTATACGTTACTTGCAACATAAATAATATCCATCTTACCTCTTAGAGCATGTGCGATGGCCTTACTTAAATGGTTCCACAATTGAAGTGAGGACCCATAATGGCGTAAACCCATTCCATAGGTACATGGATATGTTAACAGTATATTTTAGGGGATGTAAATAAGGGGAGTGGTATAAAGTAAATGAGGATGGTTCTGCACCAAAAATACTTTAACATGGTAATGTTGGGGAGGTTTGCATTTGGCGTAAGTTGACTTAAACTTGTAGTAAGATAGTATTAGAAAATTTAGTGGTACAGTGATGTGGAATTAAGGAAGGAATGCGAGAGAAATATATGAGCACCTACCTCTGCAAATGCATTCATGACCTTATTCAGGTCAATACAATTAATCGATAATTCTTCGTTTCGTTTTAAATAACGCAACTTTAAGAGGACGACATCCTGGGAAAAAACATTAGTAATTAAGATTTACAAGCGGTTATATAGAGCTATGTTACTGCTACTGTATATTATTATGCGGAGCACAGTATAGAAAAGGAGAAGGAGAGTTGCCAAACAGCATTGCTACACGCCGCACACAACCAAACCACTTACATAAACGACACACCACGAATACGCCAACAACACCCAAATGTGCCAGAAAATTGAACGACCCACCCAAAACAAATGAACTCCTAAACAACTAGATGCCAACTTACAGTCAAACCAGAATTCGCAACCAACACATGACGCCCTCAATTCGAACCCTAAATCCCCAATTTAACCCAAATCCATATTTCGCGCAAAATCGCAACCATAACTCCAAGTGAGATCGAAATGAAAGAATTGAAGAAGGACTTAAGATGTCATGTTAGTGATGAGATGAATAGAAAGTGGGAGTGGGTGATGGTGGTCCGAGAATGAAACAATTCCTGCGGAAAGTGATTTTGGACAACATAGCGTAGTGGTATGTTATTGATCAGGACTGCGAGTGATTGTGTGGCAAACGCGGCCGGTGGCAGCAAGTTAGTGGAAGTGTAGTGGTGTGCGCAATACGTAGAGCTTGAGGTTGCGGTGGTGGTTGGTTGTAGGTGAGGGTTTGGGTAGGTGGGATTTAATTAAGTTTGGAGTTAAAATTAAAATTAGGAAAATGACTTAGATTAATTGACTTAATTAGTTTTAAATTATTTTAGTAAGGGTTAAAATAGTCTTTGACAACAAAAAAAACTTCAAAAGGAAAAAAAATGAAAATTGCTATTAATATGAGTTTCCTTTTTATTAGCAAAAGTTTGACAATTAAATGGAACGGAAGAAGGATTATTAATACTCCCGAGCTAACTCAAGAAAACCAATCCATCACAAACATTTAACGAAAAATGTTTTTTCAGGAAAACAATTACAATTGTAACAAATTGCAAAAGTACGTTTCCATTGTTTAGTTCCAATAAGAAAATTGGAAAAAGGAAGTGAAAGGGAAGTAGTGATGTCTGTGGGAGCCTGCTGCAAGGGCAGGGATGTACAAGAGGGTAAGGAAGAGACAAGGAAGACAGTTTTCCCTTCAAGGAAAATGCATTTTAATATATTATGAGAGCAACTTCAAACCAAGGAAAATATTTTATATCCTTTGCATACCAAACAAAGCAAAATAGTAAATAAGATAACAGTTTTCAAGAAAATGTTGTTAACACCCTACCAAACGCGAGACTAAGTAATCAGCAAAACAACTACAAAAGTGAACTAAACTTAGATTTGGAACAACGGTAAGCCAATCCTTGACACTACTTCTGCCTATAGTGTGAACTGCAAGTATGCAGATTTTTGGAATGGGTGACAGGCAATTGTGCAGAAGATCATTGTAGTACAGCAAGCATTAAGTTAATAATATGTGATTCCCAAAAACTCAGCAATTTACACAACCAATAACCAAAATATCATTGACAAGTTTTTTCCCCCCCCAATTGGTTATCGACGAATCTATAGCCACAACCAAAAAAAAAATCACAAACTACAAAAAATAATTGCTGCCTCTTTGATTTCAAGGCCTCACCCAGATCACTACTATAAATTAACATTATATATAAATTATATATATACATATATATATATATAAATATAATATATATAATATAATATATATATATATATATATTATATATAATATATATATATTTTTAAATAGAGATAAAAACCTAAGACAGAAAATGGGGTTACCTTAAGCTGTATATCAATTCTATGTGCTGAAAGGAGGTGGATGGGAAAGGCTTTAGGGAAGGAACAAAAAAAGAAAAGAATTCTGTAAGAACAAACCTTATATATCGGGCTATCATTATGCATTTGCTGACCTGACGTCTTTACACCTTTAATTAACTCGACGCTACTTCGTAATCGTTAAATATAGATTTCGTGGATTGTATGTTATCCACTCAGCATAGCCGACCTATTACACACCTGTCTGATCCTCAATTAAGGTTGCCAGAAGTAGAACCCTTCTCTAGGTTCACCTTGCCTCACAAGATAAGAAAGCTGATAGTAAGCAGGTCACTCTCTCTCAGCTTATTTAACAAACCCCATCAACCTCCTTGACCATTTCATTATCACTCTCATTGGCTTAACCTGCAATTTATTATACAAGCATGAAATCGTCAGAGACAATTAGCCTCCTAAGTATGTCAAAATAACAGTTAGCATTTAGCAGAACCAGAAGCATAGATCCCGACCCAAGAAAAACAGATGTAGGAAAAGGAGTAATCCAACCCTACTTAATTGACAAGCCCAATATATGATAGGGGCCAGGTTCACCAGAGAAGAAAAGAAAAAAAATCAAAGGAGGCTCATGCGAGAATATTCAGGAGATGCAGAGATAAATCTAAACCTAGGAACTGCTGGCTACATCATATTGAATCAAAAGACACAACTATGCAATGCTGTCATGGAATAAATACAAGAGTATGCATGCTAGGGCATAGCCTCGGTGGAGTACAAGTTTTAACACAATTTTAAATTTGTTAATTACTTCACCAGTTTCAGAATAGTTGCCTACAAATCTACAATCTGCTCACCCGAACAACCTTGTGTTTCCTTGTTGATTAAATGGGTAGAAGGTAAGTGATTAGTGTTGTGAGCGTCAAAAATTAAATGAATAAAAAGTAGAGAGGGATACCGGGACCATTATAGCAAGGATAGTATTGTAATTCACACAAAACTTACTAAAAGGGGGGGAAAGAAATAGAAGTGTTAAGAGTATTGTGAAAACATCCCTTATAAGAAAGTTGTACAGAGTTTATGAAAATGAAGTATTTTTTAACTGAAAAAGTTTTATAATGGTTGCAGCATACAGGAGAGCAACTTTACCTCGTATGAGTTAATAACTCAATATGAAAGAAAATAAAATTGACAAACTACAAATATTCTCTCATGGTTTCAAACACGAGATGGTAAGATCATGGAATAAACAGCTGAATTCTTATGCACACTCATATGTTTATGTTATCATGTAAAATATACACTGTTAGTACAAAACTGGTCCATGGATTATCTCGTAAAATTGCAGTAACCAGATAACCAACACATAACTTGGGCAAAGACCTCTCGTAATGATTTAGTTACCAATCAATTACAAGCAATCAAATAGTTTTCAAAAAAAGTGTACAGCTCTAGGAGAGGTTCAGCCAAATCATGTTGATCCCTCGTAAATGTCCACCAAACCACATTATAGTATAAAATTGGAACAGTCATGTAGAATTATGCAGGCACAAGCGAATTAATCACATTTAGTTAATGGATAGAAAACCTTTTTCAAGATTACAGAGAATTAAAACAAAGGCCACAGAAGAAGTTACCTGCAAAAATCGAAGCAATAATCATATTTAAAACTTCTTGCTAACTCAGGAGAAGCATTACTCCAATCCAAATGACAAAACGTAAACATCATCGAAAAAAGATAAAGGCCTCTAGCATCTAAGCTCTCTGCTGTTAGAGGTAGGCGTTTTTGCAGCATCCTTGAGATTCTGTTGGAGATGTGATGTCTACACGAAAGACCAAAGATGCATAATTAATAAAGACAAATCAACAGGATAATTGAAATTCTATTACAATTTATACATAGTACCTTTAACAGATCTCATCCACGCGAGTCAAGCTGGGTACAAAGAATACTTTAATAAGATCTAGCTGGCAAAGTCTCATTATCGACCCAATTGCACAGCGCTCATCTAGTTGAGCATCTGCAGGCCCCACGAAGAGGTGTGATTTACCAAAGTGCTAAGCCATACGAGTGCACAGCTACTTCAAAGTTCTGGGTTAACATCATCCTTCCAGCACAAACCGTGCTGCACAGAAAAGATTGCCGATATTTTTGAGGGATTGACAATCTCATTTGCACATATGAACGTGCATCTTCCAGTTACTGGATAGAGTTTTCTCAATTGCATGTGAGAAATCCATGTTAGTCATAACTCAATAATTAATTTTAAGTTCAATTTGTTGCCTAAAGCGAAATAATTGTACCTAGTCTCGCTAAGCGCACTGAGACTTTATGGCAACCAGATCAGCTTGACGCGAATACATCTCTCCCAGATCAAAAACCACTGGTGCAGAAGATGTGGGTACTCTAAATGCGTCTTTCTCCACATGTTGCATGTTCTAAAACTTGTCAAGGAAATAGAACTTTACATTGCTAGACCACATACCCACACATGCACCTAAAGAATAACAGGCACACGCACACCAACAATTCACACAAACAAAACAGAGCCTTCATAAACAGATAAACCAAATGGCAAGAATTCAGAAAAAACACATTTCATGAAGTTATCAGCAGATCAGCCGCAAAAGCCAGAGTAATGGGTTAGATGAAGAATCCCTCAGTCTGCAATGCCACATTTTAAGAAAATTTAACATAATTGAAGGATACAACAAAGCAACTTGGAAGTACACAGTTGCGAGTTGCTAGTAATGTATCATTCCAGGCATAATTGCATGGCAAAAGCTTTGTCACAGTCCACGGCTGAAGGGCTATCAAACAGTCGACTCAGCATGAAGTTGCCCATGATAGAATAAATCTTACACCGACAATAATATATATCCATCATTGTGAAATATGTCAGAAAAAAAGGGTTAGAAAATAGTAGAAGAAAATGAAGAAGCACGACATAAACCACCTTCTCCCGCATCTTATGCGATAACAGCTCCCAAGCAGTCTCCCAGTAGGTCTCTAGCTAATTTCATGCCCCTCAACATGTCTCCATGCATAATTGTCTTTGAAACTGGGATAATTTAACATTGGCACCGGTTTATACTTACAAGAGTTCCTTAATAACATGAGAAACTTAGATTTCCTAATACAAAAATTTCATTGGTGCTGATCGTTTTTCAAGGTAAAGTACAATGACTTCAAATGAACAAAGTAACTTTCAAATGACTGACTAATTATAGAAAGAAAAAATAATGTTATTTCGAATAGTTCATAAGCCTTCTTGCCAAAAATATTAGATTAAGGGTTGACATTAGATACAGAGGATCAGTTTTTATCATTCCACTGTCACAAGTCTGTTAGCAGAAATCCAAAGGGCCCAACTAAACTCCAAGCACAGTTAAGATTTTGAATTGTATTGCGACAAAATTCTTAGCAGAATTTGATGAGTCAGCTGTTAACAGGTTCTTCCCATAAATATCCATATCTGTACTAAATAAGCCTAATTTTCACTATGCTAATGTTTATATATTACAAGCTGTGTCATAAAGATGGTTATACAATGTACTATGAAAATACACCAATGAACAAAGATCTGTTCAAACGATGCATTGTATTATAGAATTACAGAATGGTCTGAAAGAAATAATTGTAGAACTAAGGGAAAAAAATTGATGGCTCATTCAATTACTAATTTCGGAATGCACAGGACCAAATTATTCCTCATGCATCAGATTGTGAACGAAAACTTCTTCTATTGTTTGACAGGAAAGCAAAAGAGGCAGAAGTGATAACCATGCCAGAAAGTAGAATGTTCAAATAGGACAAGCTATACAATATTCCACAAACGGTTAAGGAAAAAACATAATCGATAAGCATCCTTCTAACTATTCCCTCTATTCACCCATTAATATTTTCAGCATTCAATTTGTTATTGTGAAAGACTGACAAATGACAAATCAATACACCAGTAGTAATCAGTAATCCTGTCTATGGCCATTGCAACTAATGTTCAAGTGCTCATTGTCATTATGTTATGTATTATTAACAAGGGAGTAATTAGAAAAGAATCCCATACTTCCATAATTTTTCATAAAAAATTCACCCATATTTACTCTGCAATTCTGCAATTTAAAGTCAGAAATAACTCTACCTAATGAAGCTAGATCGGTGTATTTGTCACTAACGCATAAACGGGAATTCCATCTGGACTTTGTAAAATCAGCTGCCATTTGCTTATAAAAAGGTCCTCATCTACTCTCAGGAATGTTCTTTATCAGTCCATAAACCGAAGGTCTCGCCTCGCGAATCTCAAACGACCAACACCTAAAGAAGCGTGTGTTTTGAAAATCAACAATACCCCAAGTTGATCTTGCAGATAAAAAATCATTGTAGGCTACACAATATTTCTACAAGAAAGATTTTAAAAACTGACCATAATTACATAACACTAGTAAATCAAGAGCATTTTCACTACAAAAACAAAATAGCTGAAGTAAGCAACATACCATGCCATGTATGAGCTTAAGAAGCGGACCAAAAGCAAATTCAACATTCATAGGTGTCTGAAACATGGAGGGAAACTATCCAAAATGACTCCACCACATCTTCGTGATTCAGAGAGTTCACAAGGAGATCATTCTTCGCGTTAAAGTGACAAATATATCATCCACATCTGAGACACCATCATTTTGTGGGTTGCGTTCAAAGGACTTGGCAACAGTTGAGAAGCAATATTTAGCAACAAAAAAAATTCCTAAAGTTAAAAGGGAAAAAAATCGAATGCAGTTAGCATGTATATACCTTCATATTGTAGAAGTGTTATAAGTTGCTGTCAAATGTTATGAAACCAATTTGTGTTCGAGGTACACTGTAGTTCATCCAAACAAGACTTAATTGTCCTGAGCCACAACCTGCAAAATCATGATACTTCCATTTACAGAGGACCCCAAAGAGGGAATTGGCAATTTTGGAATTTAAAAATTTCTATCTTCAAAAGGTAACAACAAAGGAAGAATTAGCTAGATTATATTTATGTAAGCACTGAGCAGAATTGCCACACTACACATGCAATGCGCATACTTCATACAAGATTTACCAAGTAACTACACTAAACTAATTAACTGTGTTGACTGTGCCTGTGGTGTGTGTGTGTGTGTGTTGTATGTGTGTGTGAGTGAGTAGTGATGTGAGAAGGGAAGAGAGAGAAAGAGAGAGAGGAGAGGTCCTTTGTTTGAAAATTATTGCAAATTACAATATTTGAAACAGCCCATTCTTTTCTTGTCACTAGCACCAAGAACTCTTCACACAAAAACCACTCCCAATCCCAGACAAAGCAAATGACAGTGGAAAACAGCCAAAGAGAAGGGTACCTGAACTAGTCAACCTACTTCCTCCGGATTTTTGTGTGCTACAATTTTTTTCTACCAAAAATGGAAATTTCCAATTTTATGTCCTAAACATTTTTATCTTCCTTTTTTTGCCATTTTTTTTTCTCGTTTTCTCTACTCTCTTCATCAAAAGCTTCTTTTTCTCAATCTATCCTTTTCACACTCAAACTAAATTTAACGGGCGTGACGTTTGGCAACTCTGTTTGCAATAATATATTATGAAGTATAGCTGCTTTACTAACTTCATGTTTTCACTACAGAATCACTGTTGCCCTTCATTCAGTTAAGATCAAACTAAGCTAACAAACATGCACAGAGCAAATAGTAATAATTAACCACCACAAAGAGAGAAAACAAAAAAAGGGCCAGACAAAAATCTGCTTCCTCAAGCATACCACTCCTCACAGCTGAAACCTGACACATCGATGAGGAAGAAGATAGGTGGCAATTGGTGGTCGCACATATATTCATAGGGCGACAATTCATCTTCCTTTCATATTCAGCCGTTGGCAAGCATCGATTCTTCTGCCAGAGGCATTCTAGGTGGGCAAAATAATCACCAGGGACTTACAGATAAAGGAAAATTCAGTGCATTTATGGTTAAAATTATGTAAATTGAAAACAACATTTTCGTGCGTTGGCCACTGGAAATATTGAAAGATTTCTCCTGAAAACAACAAGCACTTACACAGACAATATGACATACACAAAACTGGATGCCATTTTAACATAAAACTTATAAAGAGATAAAGTGGAACATTATTTACGAAGGTATTGCACCATAACAAAAAAAATTCAAACTTCAATAGGAAAATTTCAGAAGAATTTTATAACATTAAAGACTAAGAACAAAAGCCATATTAGTGCTTTACAGAAGAGCTGTAAATCAAAAGGACATGTTAAATAAGAAGGCGAAAATATAAACGTTAGATTAGAATAAGAACTTCAACTTTTATTAGCATTATTCGAACTGTTTAAACAAGAGTTAAGATGTCGTACATCATTAACAGGGGCGCACATATATTGCAACGCCACTTTCCTTTCCACCATCAGTGATAAGTAATATAGGATTTACATTAGTCGAACATCTTCTACAGCGAACAATACCTGCTGAACCAAATTTAAACTATGGGCACTTCCTCCTGAAAAAGCGAATAGAATATCCAAGTTCAAAGCATTTCAGCAAGAACATATCTAGCATATGAAGATGTTATAAGATCTGCTAGCAAGATAATACCCTTCACAAGCTCAGCACAGCTGGGACAAACAACAGCTCCGAGTGGTAAATGCCATCTTGATGCAATTGATTGGGAATTAGTATACTATTAGTAGTAAGGCGCAAATATTTAGGCTACAATTCATGGGTAACATTTCATTGAAAGCGTTGCTCACATCCCCTCCAGTGGCCTGGCAATCCTTCGAATCAATCCAGGGCATCGACCCCAGGAACACACCCCAAGGATAGAGAGTTAAAATCTTCTACTAACCCTGGCAAGAATTAGTGCGGAAGTAAGGCAGATAGGTAGTTGCATTGATTGCATTGAATGCATGTTTGCCATACCAGTGTGAGGAGGCTGGCCATAGGCAGGCTAGCTGTGCAAAGTGATGGGGTGCTTACTGTGGAAGCTGCGCATAAGTTGAGGAGGTCCAGGAGGAGAAGCCATTTGGGACAGGAGAGCCTGGAGAATTTGGAGCGAAAAAGTAAGGGTCGGAGTTGAAACAGGAAACACCGGACGTTTGAAAACTGGTGGGGCATTACTAGTTGCCATAGGGCCATGTTAGTGGCCCAAAGAGTTGTCCGCATTGAGATTTGTGAGCCCCGGGGAATTGTGGAAGCTGAGATCGCTGAAAAAATTGATTTACGACCAAGTTGTGGAAGCAAAATGGTGGTGGTGGTCCTGAGGGAGCAGGGTTTTGCAGGATTGGGGTCGTAAAAACCAGTGGTGGTGCGAAGCCTTATCCAGGACCTGGGTAACTACCATGCCATTGGGCCAGACGATGAGGAAACACTGTAACTGGCGGGACTGAGGTGGAGGAGGTCTTAATGCCGGCCAATCTTCTTACTGCCACTGACATACGACGAAAAGGGAAACTACTTGTAAGGGGGATCTGCTGCGGAAGGGACTACCAGTGGGCGACCTGGAAACTCGGAGCGACCTGGATTCCAGATGCCATTTTGACTCACTCGTTATTGCCCCACTTCTCCCCGTTCCACACAATTATGGTCTCTAGAAAGATTCAGACCCTATTGATAATTCTCACATAAAAAGACCACTTAGAATATAAAATGATAGCATTCAATTCCCCACCCCGGCTGATTAAAAGGTAAGGAAATCAAAAACCCCATATTCACTAAATACTCACGAATTACTGCTGCACACATATTATGAGAACTAAAAGAAGTCAGTTGTTCTTACAAATTGCTCAGCTAAAACTTCTAATAACCAACAAAAACTCACTTAATCCTTCATATCAGTAAAGTGTCAATGCATTGTCAATGGACCTTTCACCCTACTTTACATACTATTTTTGCCAAAAATTGTGAAGGACAGAAGTAAATCTTGATGAGACAAGCAATAAATAAAACTGCTTTAAAGCATTATAAACTCCCAATCTGTCTGCTCAATATACATATGCAATTTGATTCTACTAACCACTAGGCATTTTTCTGCATGACTCTTAGATTGGAGATAACAAACAATTGCTTGATTCAACAACTCAAAATGAAAGCACAAAAATTCACAAACAACATCAATAACACAACACCAGCTACCAATGACTAATGACGAGAAAATTCAAAAGATCAAAATATACAAATTCAGCAAAGATTCAAGGCAAGTTGAACCATTAAATAACAACCAAAATTCAAAAAACTAAAGGATTCACGAGGATCTCAGATCGGATGGCCAGATTACGAAACTTCGATCGAAAATTTAAACGTCGGCTGAAAATTCAAACACAATCTAAAACACGAAAAAAGGTAAAATTAAGAAAACTAACCTGGAAAATCGAACGAGGAAGAGAAGCAGAGATTCTAAAAAAACCTCCAATGATTGAAAGAATTGAAAATCTCAAAAATTCGATCGCAAGTAAAGAAGTTGAGTCGAAAACACAACCAAGCAAACTCAGAACTCAAAAGATTGAAATTTATGTAGGGCCACGATGAAAAAAATAGGAAAAAGGAAGAGAAAGAATAGATTAGCACGTGAACGGTTTTTGTTGTTGTTGTCAAAGGTGAAATTGTGAAGAAAGATTAATTCAGAGGGCTAAATTAATGATTGATTGGTTTTGGAGATGGAACTATGAGTTCTTCCCGAGTGAGAGAGATGAGGGGCACAGCCAGCCCAAGACCAATCCGACCGGTCTTGATATTATAACATAGTTCTACCATAATAGATAGATTTGGATAGATAGATCGATAGATAAAGTCTCATGTGATTAGAGTTTGCTAAACATGTCGTGGTGACTTGACTCGACTCGTGTCGTATATTTACATAACGAGTGAACTTGCCTCCCAATACTTTAACCCGACTTGTTTAATAAACGTGTACGTGTCGTGTCAATTATTTACTAAATTGGTGACACCCTCAACCCTTAAGTCTAACCCTCTAATAATGGTTTATTTTGTTCGAGTTAGTCTGTTCTTTGTCTTTATTAATACTTGTTAATAATGGATTTATATAAAATTGACACGACCCTTTAAACTACTTAGGTTATTTTCTCATTATAAAAAATTCCAAGTAGTAGAGTCATTAAAAATTGTTAATTAGGATTAAAGATAATTTTTTTAACGTTTTCGTAATGTGTGCCAAGGGCACATCCCTGTTCTTACATTAAAAACAAACTCTATAAAATATGATAATTTATATATCTATTAATTGGTATTTCTATTATTTGAGTGAAATCACATATTTTTAATACGACTTTGTTTTATGATACTGTCCATTGAGCAAATCTTCATAATAAATAATTAATACTTAATAAAGCAACACGGTATGTCGTCCAATGTGGTTTCTCTCCATATAAAAATTTCTCCCAAAGCATTTATGACATCATAGATAAATTAATTTTTAAAAAAAATAGTTAAATGTCAGCCAACCCTATCTGGTGAAATAATTTAGAAAAAAACAAAAATTATATTGTATCTTAAATTACTAAATAAATTAAAATAAGATTTATAATAAAGAAACAATTATAATCTCATCTCACTTATTTTAAATTAAAAAATAGATAACAACAAAGCTGATTAAAAAACAACAATATCCATTTAAAAAAAACAATAATATCTCTATCTGGCACTTTATTTTAACACTTATATCTCATCTCACTGTCTATTTTTAAAATAAAAAAAACGATAGATTAATTCCCCTTCACTCTATTAAATTAATTTGTATAATTAATTAAATAACAATCATATACGGAGTCGATGAAATGCAGTGACCACTCAAGAGGGGTGGTTCTATTGATATAAGAAGCAGTTAGGAAATAATTCTCATCCGGCAAACGAAATAAAAATATAATCAACACAAGGATTTAAAGGGAGGTTTACTTCTAAAAATGTCTCGTTCTATGCAAACTATGCACAAGAAGATTCCCACAACACCACCTGGCCACCTTATATGGCATGTTCAATCCGCGATCAAACGGACACAAGATCAGATTGAATATGTCTTATTATGAATGAAATTTATCCTTCGAGTAAGAAAAAAAAATGTTTACCGTAGGATAATTTGGGTTACAGGGCTAGTAATCAAGCAAAAGCTTTGTTACATAAAAATTAACTTTGTTTATTAAATCAGTTAGAAACCAAGAACCAACAATTAGTTTGTAGTATGTGATGGTTCAAGACAGTGATAAACAACTCGATATTACTTWGGTAGAATCTCGAGTTTGAGCATCGCTAACATATGTAAAAATTAGGAATGCATTCCAYATAGGATRTATATATAGGTGAGCCACCTAAAGAAAAGAAAAGGATTATWTAAACAAGTGACATAGTTAAATTGTTGATTWCATGAAACATGTTTGTAAAACCAGTGCTACTATCTGCCTAAAGTAATACAATCAAAATATCAAATGAATCAATGTATCTTTCACCACCAAGTAAAAGTAGCTTATTGACAAACCCGTGATACACATTTCATTCTCTACTAATTAATTTTGCTATTCTATATTTCTAGCTACAAAAACACAAGGGTGAGAATCCCATGGAATGCCTCAATTTTTCAAGTCSAATTAAAACAAGAGCTCATATAAATGAAAATCATAGCCCATTAACAAATTGAGCGTGAATGTAAGTGTTGTCCCACGTTGAAATTAAGGGGAGTGACGTGGTTATAAATCTCANTAACTGAACCATCTCAACCAAAAGCTTAAGTTGATGGTTGAGGCCCAGGAATATAATATATACTCTAACATTAAAATGGTTCAATTATTTTAACCGAAAACAATTGAATTGAAATGAATTGTTGTTTATCAGAAAAGAAAATTAGGTTAGGAATTAAATAAATCGATTGAAATTAAACTGAAGTGAAAATAAGCTCAAATAAACATGTTATAAGTAAGGATTTCATAGGCCATAACTACTCTTTCAATTCTTGAGGATGTAACTTATTTTTACACTTGGTTAACAATTTATCTACTCTATACTAAAATTGTGTTGAAAAATACTTAGGTGTCAGTTTTAAGTTTTTTTAAAATAATAAAATAAATAGATTTGAGTAGAATTATTTAAAATCACGTAAAAAAAAGTCGCCAATCTTAAATTAAAATGGAGATAATTATTTATCATTTATATCCATATTTTTAAATCATGTACTCCGTAAAAACAATCCCATTTATATTTCATTAAAATTTTAATTAAATTTAGTTGCAATAATCTAATGTATTCATTAATTATCTAATTACTTCCTTTGTTTCAACTTACTAACAACTTTCACGAGGGTTCAGACTCCTTGACGAAATTTGTTAATTGTGCTCATGAGCTAGAAATTACGATGTTGCCCTTAGTAAGTATAAGATTTGTATATTTCAAGCATCAATCATACACAATTTTTTTTTGAAATCAGACTCAATGCGACAAATTATAATATTATTATAAATCATGCATTCACACGGGATCAAACTATTGAAAATAAATAAATTTGCACCCTTTACATAATCAATGCGAGAAAATTGGGTCAAAAATAGCCTATCTATTTGTTTTTTCGGTGCAAATAGTGGAGCWAGGTAGCTAGAGAGATTCAATCATGCGATATATAAAAATTATAGGATGGAACATGTGGGGTAAATTAAAAAGAACCTGATTGGAAGCAATTCACATGCACGTCGTCTTACATTTGATAAGAATCACAAAACAACAACCCAACAATTTCCACTAGTACACACAACTTGATCAATAATTATTCACAAGAACAACAGCAAATAATTAAAAGCAACAAATGGTACAATACATCTTTTAATGACACATTATAATACATGCAAATCATGAGTAGTAAATTCAATAATACCAGAAAATTATATAAAAACCTAGCTATATATATAAATATATCAACTTTCATACCATATAATATATAGTAAAAAAAACTATATAATAGGATGAACAATTGATAGCACACAATCCAACTCTATAATAAGCTAGGATTATAATCATGAATGATACATATATAAATGAGATATAATATTATTTTTATTATGAGAGAGAGAGAGAGAGAGAAAAAAATCACTGAAATAAATCCAGTTTCTCAAATTTGTAATGCATGCATGCATGATCTTGTTAAGGACACTTGAAGCCCTCTGGGATGTCTTTCTGGCAAGCACTTAGGAGAACACTTAGGGTTACTGGGACATTCAAGTTGATTCCAAGAATGTTGGCCTTAATTGCAATGCAAAGGCAAGCAGCAGCTTCCA
>SNQN01000513.1:5721-22920 GCA_008642245.1 Bassia scoparia
GCCTCTATTATTTGATATTTCACGTTTTTTAAATTTGTTAAGAGCCTGTTACTTTACTTATTTTCAGTTCAGTTCAGTTCAGCTAATGTTTTTTACTAACTAAATAATCTAAACACAAATATTATTATAATTCATTATGAAGTTGTTTGTGTTTTGTTTAATCAAGTTCTTTCTATAGTTCATACATTAATCGTAATTTATATACAACAACAATATGAATACCAATAATAATAATAATTAATATATTAAACCATTTTAGTAGCAATTATAATAATAATTAATAATATAATAATAATTAATAATAATAATAATAATAATTATAGATGTATAAAAGTTAGTAATACAATATATAAAATATATTAGACAAATGTATTTTTTTTTTTTTTTTTTTTTTTTTTTTTTTTTGTTTTTTTGTGTTTTTTTTTTTTTTTTTTTTTTTTTTTTTATATAAAAATGAGATGAAAATAAAAAAACACATTTAAACACATTAGATGATACTGTACAAATGAGATGAAATATAAACATATTAAAATACATTAACATAACTTTGCGTGAGAAAATGATAATGTACGAATGGATATACATACAACTATACAAGGGCTCAAAGTACATATATGATAATTAACAATATGAATCATAGTTAAAATAATTAGCTTTAGTTCAGTTCAGGGGGTGATCAACTTCATTTAGTTCGTTCAGTTCAGTTGAATTTCAGTTAATGTAAACGGACCCAAGTTTTGAGCTAGTTCTTGATACCCTTTTATTGCTTTGATTTTGTTTGCTTTCATGGAAAAATTCATGTTTCACTTGTTGCTTTTGTTATTTCAATGCTTCCTTAGAGGACTAGTGAGTAGATACTGCTTAGGAGTGTTAGGGAGCCCAACTATAATCTCTAATCCCAAAATGATATAGAAGTCTCTTTTACCCATTTTGCTATTAAAATTTGGTGTTTTCTCCATCTTACTTTATTTGGATTTGGCCACCCAAGCATTTGTATCGTCGGGGAGAGAGAGAGTTTTCCATGTTCAAAGCCTTGTGGCCAATGGGATGTGAGAAAGGTTTTAGGGTATTGTTTAACAGATATTCAAGACTATTTCGTGCGGAGAGCTTAGAGAGCTTGGGTGTTAAGCAATAATCTTTAGGACTGTTGAATGACTTTGGTAAATGATTCCAACCAATCATTGCTAGCTAAATCCAAATACGCGCCTATTGTGTCGATTGAGATCATAATTTGATTGGCATAATTACCTATTATATTAGTTGGGCAAAACTAGTATTCCTAAGTGTTTGCATATTTGATTTCAAAACCCTTGTTTCTAGTTTACTTGTAGCCTTAGCTTCAAACAAATTTCTATTTTAATATAATCCCCCAAACTTAGTTGATTGACTTAAGCATTCACTCAAGCCCTTCCTTGTGGATCGACCTAGACTTGCCGCTATACTTGTATAGTCTCAAGCATAGGTTATTAAATATTGTTTGATAACCTCCTCTCGGTTTATTCCAACGACCCTTGGGAGTGCTCGTCAAAACACCTTTTGAAATGCTTATATCAGGATAATGAAAAAATACTAGTAACACCCGGCAATGGGGCCAAAAACTAGTTTTACATGAAAAGTTGGTTTATTTAGCTAATCTTGTTATAGAAAAAAATTCGGCC
The DNA here is from genome assembly GCA_008642245.1 of Bassia scoparia. Lineage (NCBI taxonomy): Eukaryota > Viridiplantae > Streptophyta > Magnoliopsida > Caryophyllales > Amaranthaceae > Bassia > Bassia scoparia. Next base: position 7,380 of record SNQN01000513.1, read on the forward strand.
TATATGTTTATTGAACTCTTCTTTCATCGAATTATTATACGAGTACAAAATGTTCCTATGTTTTTTAAAAATATATACGAGATATAATTATGACAATATGAATATATGAGTGAAACACATTGTAACAATTATTCGCACCAAAAAGCTCTAATCAATGTTTTTTGACAAGCAATCAATTATTAACTTTATATTAAAAAAAACCAATGGATTAGTATCGCACGATCTAGTTTCATACATAAGAAAAAATATATTGCAGTAAATTACTTACTAATCAAAACTTAAAATGTGATATGATATTATACTTCTCTTTTTTGCAACTTAATTGTGCACATCACAACTACTTTGTAAGTCTGTGATTTCAATCGCAGTATCAGCACACAAGTAACAGTTCTTCCAATCAGTTTGTGACTTCGACGAGAGGGAAAAGGAAACCCTTGAAATTCACCAAAATTACTTCATACTATAAGAAATAGGCGCAAAGAGAAGAAATATTGAACAAGTGCAGAAAAAAATTAAGAAGTGACAATAGCTGGAGGGCCATTTATTTATCTTTCCGCTTTGCTTGTCTTCCTTACAAGGCCCCTAACATATTTTATTTATTATTTATTTTTGAAGTATTTATTCTGTATTTCTATTGATAGAGCTTGTTTTCTTTTTTTTACGTGATAGTTGTTTTCTTGTGCTATGAATTTTGCACAAATTTATATTCCCCTAACGAAAAACTTTCACATTTGTATATCTATTAAGATTCCAAAATAGCCTCGTAAAAAAGATTCCAAAATTAGCTATTGACTGTTAGTTTACAAATAGTGTTGTGGTCCGTTAAAAAAAAAGGAAAAGAAATCTAGAGAATAAAACAAAAAAAGTTGTTGGGGTTAATTTTGATTTGATGGATAAGTAAGAGTAGGTAGGAAAATTTGTCATTTAAAAATTACAATAATAAGTTGTACAATTTTGAAAGTTTTTTTGTCTACCCAAAATGGAAACTGTTGAGGATGCAAAGTAGAGATGACAGGAGCAGGGAGCAGGAGTTAGCGGATTTTTGGTGAAAATACAGTCCTACACGTATTATGTTTAGATAATTTTGAAAGAGGAGGAAAAATAAAGAAGAATATATGAAGGGCGGAAGTGGAATGGGAGTGTATAGACGTGTCAAACATCTCGATTCGGATCGGTTTGTGCTAAAACAAGTATCATTGTCGGTTTTCATCGTCGTTAATGAGCCGGGTTCGGTTGGAATATCTTGTTCGTGGCCCATGTACTCTGGGTTTCGGTTATGCCACGGGTTGGAGATTTTAAACCGCGAAGTTTTTATATTTTAAATATTTTTTAATTTATCATCTCATTTGTTTAAAAAAATGTGAAAATTTGTATCCATAATATCAGGAATTAATAAATAACGTCATTTAAATCATTTTCAACAAATAAATCATCAAATGACAATTTAGAAAAGTTAATGGTAAAGTTATCAATCTAATGTGATAAAAATTATCAACAAACCCGAAAATTAACAAAAGTGCTTAACCACTGGGTTGAAAGTTAATGGATTTAAGCGGGTTTGAAAAGGCGTTTTTAATGGTCAAAAATAAAATTTTTTGTCAACACCCGTTATTTGCAGGCCAAGTTGCTCGGGTATTTCCAATCCACTCGGAAATTGATAGCTCTAGGTGTTGTAACTAGGAGAAAAGGAGTGCAAATAAGGGTTAGAGTGAGTCATGCCGGGCTTTATTAGTCAACGTCGGTAAAGCCCTTTCAGCAAAAAATTTTATAAAAGACTTTTTCTCACAAAAAAGTTTTAAAAAGTCTTTTTTGTCAAAATTTCCGATATTTTGTCAATTCAAATGCTTAAATTGCTAACTTATTAATTAGCTTCCCCTTGACTCTAAAATGAGTCCATATACTATTGATGTGAAGAAGACCCATGTTTTCAGTATATAGAGGTCCATTTGGATACAAGTAGTTTTCTTATCATCAAAATAAAACCGCCCTTTTTTGTCTTAATTTTAAACATGGTATGGCACAACGTTGTACCTAAAATAATTTTAAGTCGATTCAAATTTGTGATTCAATTTTGTGTAATGGACAATGAATCATACAAATATTTAAAACGATCCCCTAAATAACAATGTTGACACATGCACCCTATATGCCACGTGTCCTTTCCATCTTCTTCGTTATTTGCCAGTGTCATCTTTTTTTATTATATTTTTATTTGCTCTATTAATGTCAAGATTCTCAAAATCTCACCTTTCCTACCCTTATAAAATAAATCAATTAATTTGTGATGTATACAATATTCATACACATATATATAAACATTTAGGCTGATTATAAAAACTCCTTACTTATATCATGTGACCATGCATATATTTCTCTAAAAAAAACAATTATTGTCTATCATATTGTTTATTTTATAGAATGTATTGTACTAATGAATCACAATCACATTAATTCTTATTTTTTTAAATATATTACTATCTTATTTCATATTTATAAAATACATATGAATCAAATCACATTTTCATCATATTATTTTTCCAATTTTTCAAAAAAAAAATACAATACTTTCACTTAGCCGTGCACTGCACGCACAGGTCCCAACACTAGTTACATTAATACACCTCCAAAAAAAGAGAAATCTATTTTGTCAATTAGTGCACACAAAATTTATGTCGAGTTTTGAGGTACTCTTATATATTCATCTGTTATAACTCAATCGAAAATTCGGCCAAAATCGATTAATAAAGTTAAAGAACTAGACCCTTCACCCTTACGAGTTAACACGAGGCCTTGGTTAAATTTATAAACTGATAAAGCACATATAATGACTTGTACTCGTCCAAGTTTATTCCAACGACCCTTGGGGGAGTGCTCGTCAAAACACCTTTTGAAATGCATTATATTCAGGATAATGAAATAATACTAGTAACACCCGGGAAATGGCGGGCAAAAAACTAGTTTTACATGAAAAGTTGGTTTATTTATCTATCTTGGTTATAGAAAAAAATTGCGCCTATATGTTTATTGAAACTCTTCTTTCCATCGAATTATTATACGAGTACAAAATTGTCCTATGTTTTTAAAAAATTATATACGAGATATAAATTATGACAATAATGAATATATGAGTGAAAACACATTGTAATCAATTATTCGCACCAAAAAAGCTCTAATCAAATATTTTGACAAGCTAATCAATTATTAACTTTATATTAAAAAAAACCAATGGATAAGTATCGGCACGATCTAGTTTCATACATAAGAAAAAATAATTTGCAGTAAATTACTTACTAATCAAAACTTAAAATGTGATATGATATTATACTTCTCTTGTTTTGCAACTTAATTGTGCACATCACAACTACTTTGTAAGTCTGTGATTTCAATCGCAGATATCAGCAACACAAGTAACAAGTTCTTCCAATCAGTTTGTGACTTCGACGAGAGAGGGAAAAGGAAAACCCTTGAAATTCACAAAAATTACTTCATACTATTAAGAAATAGGCGCAAAGAGAGAAAATATTGAACAAGTGCAGAAAAAAATTAAGAAGTGACAATAAAGCTGGAGGCGCCATTTATTTATCTTTCCCGCTTTGCTTGTCTTCCTTACAAGGCCCCTAACGATATTTATTTATTTATTTATTTTTGAAGTATTTATTCTGTATTTCTATTGATAAGCTTGTTTTCTTTTTTTTTACGGTGATAAGGTTGTTTTCTTGTGCTATGGAATTTTGCACAAATTTATATTCCCCTAACGAAAAACTTTCAACATTTGTATAAGTCTATTAAGATTCCAAAATTAGCCCTCGTAAAAAAAAGATTCCAAAATTAGCTATTGACTTGTTAGTTTACAAATTAGTGTTGTGGTCCCGTTAAAAAAAAAGGAAAAGAAATCTAGAGAATAAAACAAAAAAAAGTTGTTGGGGTTAATTTTGGATTTGATGGATAAGTAAGAGTAGGTAGGAAAATTTGTCATTTAAAAACTACCAAATAAGTAAAGTTGTACAATTTTTGAAAGTTTTTTGTTACACCCAAAAATGGAAACTGTTGAGGATTGCAAAGTAGAGATGAACAGGGAGCAGGGAGCAAGGAGTTAGCGGATTTTTGGTGAAAATACAAGTCCTACACGTATTATAGTTTAGATAATTTTGAAAGAGGAGGAAAAATAAAGAAGAAATATATGAAAGGGCGAAAGTGGAATGGGGAGTGTATAGACGTGTCAAACATCTCGATTCGGATCGGTTTGTGCTAAAACAGTATCATTGTCGGGTTTCATCACGGGTCGTTAATGAGCCGGGGTTCGGGTTTGGAATATCTTGTTCGTGGCCCATGTACTCTGGGTTCGGGTTGATCCAACGGGTTTGGAGATTTTAAACCGCGAAGTTTTTTATATTTTAAATATAATTTTTATCATCTCATTTGTTTAAAAAAATGTGTAAATTTGTATCCCAAATATCAGGAATTAATAAAATAACGTCATTTAAAATCATTTTCAACAAATAAATCATCAAAATGACAATTTAGAAAAGTTAATGGTAAAGGTTTATCAATCTAATGTGATAAAAATTATCAACAAACCCGAAAATTAACAAAAAGTGCTTAACCCACTGGGTTGAAAGTTAATGGATTTAAGCGGGTTTGAAAAGGCGTTTTTCAATGGGTCAAAAATAAAATTTTTTTTGTCAACACCCGTTATTTGCAGGCCAAGTTGCTCGGGTTTTCCAATCCAGCTCGGAAATTGATAGCTCTAGGTGTGTAACTAGGAGAAAGGAGTGCAAATAAGGGTTTAGAGTGAGTCAATGCCGGGCTTTATTAGTCAACGTCGGTAAAGGCCCCTTTCAGCAAAAAAATTTTATAAAAGACTTTTTCTCACAAAAAAAGTTTTTAAAAAGTCTTTTTTGTCAAATTTTCCGATATTTTGTCAATTCAAATGCTTAAATTTGCTAACTTATTAATTAGCTTCCCCTTGACTCTAAATGAGTCCTATACTATTGATGGTGAAGAAGACCCATGTTTTCAGTATATAGAGGTCCATTTGGATTACAAGTAGTTTTCTTAATCATCAAAATAAAACCGCTATTTGTTGTTCTTAATTTTAAACATGTGTATGGCACAACTGGTTGTACCTAACATAATTTTAAGTCGATTCAAATTTGTGATTCAATTTTGTGCTAATGACAATGAATCTATACAAATATTTAAAAACGATCCCCTAAAATAACATGTTGACACATGGCACCCTATATGCCACGTGTCCTTCCATCTTCTTCGTTATTTGCCATGTGTCATCTTTTTTTTTATATTTTTATTTGCTCATTAATGTCAAAGATTCTCAAATCTCACCTTTCTCCTACCCTTATAAAATTGAAATCAATTAATTTGTTGATTTGTATACAATATTCATACACATATATATAAACATTTAGGCTGATTATAAAAACTCCTTACTTTATAGTCATTGTGACCATGCATATATTTCTCTAAAAAAACAATTATTGTGCTATCATATTGTTTATTTTATAGAATGTATTGTACTAATGAATCACAATCACATTAATTTCTTATTTTTTTAAAATATAATGTACTATCTTATTYCATATTTTATAAAATGTACTATATGAATCAAATCACATTTTCATCATATTTATTTTTCCAATTTTTCAAAAAAAAAAATACAATACTTTCACTTAGCCGTGCACTTGCACGGTCCCAACACTAGTTACATTAATACACCTCCAAAAAAGAGCATGCTCTAATTTCGGTCAATTAGTGCACACAAATAATTTATGTCGAGTTTTGGGTACTTTAATTATTATTTCACTGTTTAGTAACTCAATCCGAAAATTCGGCCAAATCGATTAAATACAAGTTAAACAGACAGACCCCTCACCCTTGAGTTAAAAACAAGAGGGCCTTGGTTAAATTTTATAAAACTGATATGAACAATATAATTGACTTGTACTCGTCAACTGCATATTGCTGAAGTGAACTTATTTCTACTAAATTGAACTTATTGTACTAAACTGAACTTATTTTTACTGAAATGAACTTATTTTTATTGGAACCTTAACAAATTTCGTAAGGATTGAATTTATTTTTACTTAATTAAACTTATTTTTATTGAATTGAACTCAACTTATCAGTAGGTACAAAACTAAATTAATTTTAATGAATTGAATTTATTTTTTATGACGCAAAAACTAAAATATTTCATTAATGTGGAAAAGCCAAACGACACATACAATCCAATTCCGAAGAATCTAAATGACAAATACAAATACACTTATCCAAAGAACGAAATACATCGTATGATTGTTCAAATTTTAGAACAAATGGAGCCTTAAAGAAAACCTTCATCTGAAGCAATACGATATGTGAGTTCGCGCAAATTCGGCATAATAATTGATATAAGGTTAATTTGATAACCATGCTTGCAATGTCACTTAAATATCTCCAACAATCGAACTGAAGCAGTCGGATCTTCACAATCAATGAAACCCATAACCCACTACTCATAAAAACAAACTCCATAGATTAAATCTAGGAGAAGAACATTAACAAAACAAGACCAAACAAACTAGAAACCACCAAAAGGAGTAAATTTTATTAGACAAAAAACAAAGACCCAAGAGGCGTAGTATTCAAACAAACTATTGCACGCAAGAACCGCTCAATTCTGGCGAGAGCAAACAAAAACAGTAAAACTACTCCCTCCAACCAAAGTCTCGATTCAGGCAGCTCCCAAGCCTAAGAACTGTTCCAATCCAGAAACAGACCAAATCAACCACCACCTCCAAAATTGAGATTCCTGAAGGCTCGAATCCCACCGTCGATCTCCTGCGAGACAAGATGACAAAAATTAAGGTCGGACAGAAAAATATATAATAAAATACCAAAGAAGACAAATAGAATAAAATAAAATCTAAACTAACGAACCCTGGTTTACTCCATATGTAAGCAAACCGAAACTGCCTCGACGCCAGAAACCTAACCACGAATCACCAAGGGCGGAGTCGTCGAACCAAGACCGATCTCAAGAGGTACTAGCCTTGTCCCACCACCCGCGATCACCAACGACTTAGAGGAAACCCACGCGAAACCACTTACGCTACACCCGAAACAAACCTAGGTAAGGAAAAAGAGAGAGGGACTCGCCGGCAACAAGGAGAGGTCGCAACCCTTCCCCGGCCGGCGAGCCCCTCACCGACGCACGAAAAACAAGGATGGAGCCTAGGGATAAGTGAAGGGGCAAGTGAGAGGGAGCGAGAGAGACTTGAATTGAAATTATTTTTAGTGAAACTTATTAAAATAAGTTGACGAGTGATAAGTGCCAAAAATGGTCACATTTAGGCACTTATTTCTCCTTTATTTTAGCCATTTTGTGTGTTTTCGATATCATTTGACTAGCTTTTTAGCTAGATTTCCACTTTGTTTAGTTTTGTGGAGTTTTAGTGGTTTTTGTAGGTTTTTAACTTGATTTCTCCTCATTCCTATTCCTATGCTCCTATATGCAAGTGTTGTGAGTGTTTAAAAGTTACCATGGTATGTATGTGCTAGTAATGTGCTTTGTTGCAAGTTGGCTTAGTTATAACTTATATTTGCAATGGTTGAGCTTTAAAGTAATGTTTCATGTACCCTAACACCGTCTTCGAGACATATCTTTATGAACACTTTGAATTTGCAGGTGAGAATTTTTGCATTGGAAAGTAGACTTCGAGAGCGTTCCAATGGTATATTACAAGCTGCAATCCGATCACCGAGAAAGAAGTTATGGTCGTTTGAATTTGAGCAGTTTAGACAGAGCCAAACATAGGTGGCCCGCACATCGGTCCGCGCCTCCCTGCGTCTGCCCGCGCCTGGTGGCCCACGCCTGCAGATTCCAGAACCAAAAAGGTGCGGGCGAGCATCTCAAGTATTGGGATGTGCCTCGGCCCGCGCATCGAGGCGGCCTGCGCATGTGGCCCGCTCAAGGGGGCCCGTGCCTCCGGACCTGCACGTGCACCCTTCATTTTTTTTGCTCATAAATTTTGTTGTACAATAAATTTTGATGCGAGACAAATTGCGTTGGAAACTAGAGATTGAGATCTTTCCAATGGTATATGGAACGCCTCAATTGGAGCTCTACATCAAAAGTTATTGCCGTTTGAACATGGAGTTTACTTTCGAACTTTGACCTTGCACTTTGGTTTGACTGTGCTTTGACCTAATTCTTGTTGGTTTTGGGGGCATGATTTGCACATGTGACATTAGTAATGACATGTTTGTAATTATTGTAAATCCGTGTAATAGTGTGATATAAATAGGATTGTGAGGAGAGAGAAAAACAAGTAAGTAGTAATTGTAGCTTAGTTTTAGTTACATTTTTCATTTTAAGAAATTTTCTTTCTTTTTTCTTCATCTTCTTCCCCAAGTAGTTTAGAGGAGAGAGAAAACTCCATTAGAGCTTAGCTTCAAGAATTTGTTTTGCTTGTATCTTCCTCGTTACTTGTCCGTTTTTGACGAATCTTATATGCAAATTGATCGACTCGACGAGTAGAGTATGATTCTCGCCTTTAATTTCAGTTTTGAGCATGTGAAGGGCTCCGGCTAGGGTCACTGAGTTAAAACCTAACCAGACACTCTCAAAATACAATTTATAATGCGATACCACTAACTATACCTATGTATAGTAGTAAGTAAGGGGTCGATCCACTGGGAAGGTAACAAAAAGTGTCTAAATCTAAACTAAACTAGCTTGTCAAGTAAACATACTTTGAAAGGGGGAAATTGAATTAAGACTAGCTAATGCAAATTCTTGAAATAAGCTTTGGGAAAACAATTACTCTAAACACCTAGGAGTAACTAGTGTCACCTTCTATAGTTAAGGGAAATGTCAATCAAGAGTGTGTTCATCTCCAACAAAAAGGGTGATTGCAATCATGGTTTGGAAATATGATTAACATCATCTCCCAAGTCAATTAACCCTCTCAATCCAAGTTCAAACCCAAGTCCCCTCAAGCTCTTACTAGAATTGAGCAATCAAGAATCAAACCAATGCCCAAGTCAAACCTCACAATCCCTTTCAAAGGGTTGAATCAAGCACCTCTCACCTCACAAACAATGGGTGGCCAAATCCAAAGCAATAAGGCTTGAGAAATCACAATTCAAGGAAAATATGGTGATTGGAGAGAAAAAATTATATCATCTTGGCATTGTAAAGATTATAGAAGGGACAACTAGCTCTCCTATGCTACTATACTACTCACACAATATGATTACAACTTGAATAGCAAGAAAAACAAAGGAAAAGCATGAACAAGAAGCCATTAAAGTAAGGAATTACAACAACAAAAGGGTATCAAAGAAAACTACTCAAAACTACTCCAAAACAAGCAAAACTATAACCTAAACCTTCACAAACACAAGGGGAAACAATCTAGAAGCAAAAGAATTCAAAAGCACAAGTATCAACAATACCCACAAAAACTTACAAAAACGAAAATCAAACAAAACTATCAGCAAACAACAATAAAACTGAAATCTCAGTAAAGAAATGAAATTACCTGGAAATTTTAGGTCAAAAGCATATAAGAATTGTAATATTTGAGCAAGAAATGAAGAAACTAGGGCAAAATGAAGAACTTGAAGCTACTCTCTGATGGTGGATTGAAGGAAGAAGAAGATGATGAAAAGAAATTTTGAAATCTACTCTCTACTTACTTGTTCTATTAGTTTCTCCCTCCTAAAACTATATATACAAAGCCCAAAATACAAGCTCATATAATTACAAGTTTGCCATTACTAATTTACACATGTGCTTCAAAGCTTCCTCCAAGTCAAGTCAACATGCAAAAGTCAACGTCCAGGAGGTTACACGTTGACACATGTGCGGATGCGCGTGCAAGGCAGAGGAGGCGCGGACGCGCGTAAAAGTGTTATGGAAAGTCTGCAGGCGCGGGCAAGGGAGGCGTGTGCGGACGCGCGTGCAAGCCTAGGGGGCGCATGCAGGGACGCGGGCAAGCCAAGGATGCGCGGCCATGCCTAAAATGGTTTTGGAAGGAGAGGTGGCTGTGCAGGCGTGGACGAGACGTGCGGGCAGAGGCGCATGCAACCATACGCGGGCAAAAAGGGGACGCGCGTGCATGACTTTGGGTGAATTGCTCAACTTCGAACGAGAACTTCTTGCTCGATGATCGAATTGTAGCTTGTAATATACTCTTGGAAAGCGCTCAGAGTCTAATTTCCAATACAAAAAGTCTCACCTGCAAATTCAAAGTATAAAAAAAAGATATGGCTCGAAGAAGATGTTAGAGCAAACGTTCAAGAGCCTTAAGGCTCAACCAAAGCAACCACAAGCAAACCAACAAGTTGGAAAGCTTAAAACCAACATGTGAACATCTAGGAAACTTGAAAAATACTCACAAAGCTTGTAATTTAGTGTACAAAGATAGAAAAAGAGAGAAAACTAAAGAAAAACCTATAAAAACCACTAAAAACCAACAAAGCTTTACAAAACTAAACAAAGTGGAAATCTAACCAAAAGGTTAGTGAAATGATATCAAAAACACACTTAATGGCCAAAATAAGGAAGAAATAAGTGCCTAAATGTGACCATTTTCGGCACTTATCAGCATTTTTACAGCAATTTTCGTACCACTTAGATTTTCAAATTTTATGGGTTTCCTTTTTATGCTTTGATTCTTGTTACTATTGTTGCTAGATTGTATCCTTTATTGTTTTTACATGTTTTGTGATTGTATATAAGTAGTTTCATTGCACTTCTTTAATACCCTAATTTTAAATTTTTGCAATTTCAATTTCAATGGCAATTCCTTTGATTTCATGTTTAATTCTTGTAGTTTTCTTCTTCTTTGCAATGTTTTGTGAGTAGTCTTCATGCCTAGGTAATTAGGAACCTTAATCTAGTGCAACCAATGTCATGATTATACTTACATGCTCAATTCATGATGAGTTTTCCCATTGTTGTGGTTTCCGAAGCTTTCTAGTGCAATTCCACCAATGGATTGGGAGGTTGGCTTGATTAGTTATAGAAGGATTGTTCATCACAAGTTCACCAAGGGATTGGGTAATGCGTTTGAATAGATAATCTCATATATTGACATGAACAAGATAGGGTGAGGAAGGGATTCCCATTCAAGCTTGTTTTTGGTTAATTGAAGGATTTGGGAATTGAATTCAATTGAATTTCTAGATTAGGATTGCAATGATCATTGTTTTGGGTTGAGCCATCCATTAGATTGGCATTGGTTGTGCAAGATTAGGGAACCTAGTGATCCTAGATGCTTAGTTTATTAGTTTTCAAAGCTTTTAATTCAACTTCTTAGTAGTTCTTAGTTCAAATCACTTTCAAACTCTAGTTTTCACCCCAAATTAAGTCTTGAGTCTCAAGTGTACAACACTTCCTTATGGATCGACCCTTTGCTTGCCACTACACTAGTGTAGTGAATAGTTTAGTTTTACAAATTTTATTTGCACGTCCCTCCTCCTTGGTTTAGTTCCAACGGCCCAAGAGGGAGCGCGTCTACGAGAAAATGGGCTTACTAATCAAAACATAAAATGTGATACGGAGTATGATATTCCGGTAATTAAAAAGTGATATGATATTATATTTTTCTTGTTTTGCAACTTAATAGTGCACATCATCACAACTACTTTGTAAGTTATAACGACTAATGTCACTCCATTATCATTACTTCCTCTTAACGAATTTAACTAACTACTTCTCCTCAATCTGTTAGAAAACTTGAATATATATATTTTGTACCTAGTGGCGGATCTAGAATCATTGTATAGTGGGGTCAAAGGACCCCACTTGTGGCAATGTGCCTCCGCTCCTGTTTGTACCCGTTAGTCTAGTTACATACAAAGTATAATATTTTGAATTGAGTTTGAGCACATACTAATATTACTACTTCTGATTTTTTTATGGATTTGAATTTATCCTAGATGTTTTCATAAAGTTATATAGAGTTATACATTAGATGCACTAAGCCAAAAACTTTTGAAGCCAATAGAATGATATTTTACAAATAAAATGAATGAAGTATATACGTGTATCAATATGCTATTATCTTAACAAATTGATTTTTTATGGATTCGAGAGCTCAAGGCTTGCTATGGGAGTTTTCTGCTACCAATGAATGCGTGCATAATAGTCTGCCCATTTCCAGTGTAGGTCGAATTGGTGTGCACCTCCAGAAGGGGTTTTAAAAGCCAACTCAGATGCAGCCAAGTTTAATGATGGGTTAATAAGGCTAGGTGGAGTGGTACGTGATCATTTGGGAGATGTCCTACTGGTGTGTGTTGTAACGTTTTCTTGTCGGATGCTCGAGTTGAAGTGGTAGAAGCTCTCGCTTTCAGACTTCTTGTACGCAGTGTAGGATTTTAGATGCACTTAGCGGAATTTCAAGAATCATATTCTTAACATCTAAATAAGATCACATGCATATAATTAAGGGAAATTCCCATTGGTAGGTATCAGTTTTCATCAATTTTCAATGATAGGTATGTGTTTTTTTTAATCCCAGATATAGGTATACATTTGTTCAAGTTTCTCACTCGTGATTACGAGTTCTATATTTCCGTTAGTTAGGCCGTTTAAGTATGTTTAATTACCATTCTTCTTTATCCATTCTTCTTCATTTGATGTTTTGAGCTCTCTGCTTTGGAGCTCTGCCTCTTTATTTTGCCCCATTTGATGTTTCGAGTTGCTTCTGTATTCTTCTTTCTTGCTGCTTTTCTGGATCTTTGCTTCGAGTTTTGACCTAGGTTAATTGGGGAATTCAACCATGAAGAAATAAAAAAAGGAATGAAATAAAAAGAAGGAAAATTGCATAAAACCAAGATGCTTCTGTCCATTATCATCCACCACCACAAAGGGGTTGAAATGGTCACTTTAATTATTCACATTTTGACATATTTTTACCAACGCTTGAAGCTCTCTGCCTCCCACTCCCTCCACCACCTCAAGGCCCGCCAGATTATCAACAGCCGACAGCTGCGACAACCCCACCAGCAATCAATTAAACCGACATCCCAGTGGTGCCTCCACCGCCACGAAATTTCGACCACAATTCCACCACGGGAGAGAGACTCTTGGTGGTTGCTGGATATTTATTGAGCTCCTAAATATTGGGCTTTTCTTAGGAAATCACAGTTTTTTCACCATTTTGTTAATTGCCCAAATTATAATCATCAAAACCCAAAAAAAATTACAAATTCTCAGCTTAATTGATTTTTTGTGGGTATTTTTTTAGAAATGCCCACAATAGATTACCAATTCATTCATCAAATCCGTCGATGAATTTTGGTCGTTCGATAATTAGCATAAGACGTGATCAGGTGAGCCTAATGGACGATTCACTACAAATTCAGATGGACTCTCTCTCTCTCATGGCAGAAGTTAGAGGAGGAAGAAGAAGATCAAACAGGTGTGGGAGAGAGTAATGGCGAAACGCATGAGGGCCCACAAAACTTTAATGGCAAACCAGCTTAATTAACGGAAATATAGAACTCATAATCATGGGTGAGAAACTTGAACAAATGTATACCTATATTTGGGATTAAAAAAAACACAAACCTACCATCGAGAATCGATAAAAACTGATACCTACAAATGGGAATTTCCCTATAATTAATGAGTATCAAATAATAAGGTGTAGTATATACAACCTTTGATGCGTAAATCCACAATGTAAGCGAGCAAAGATAATCTTGAGAGCCCCAAACGTTGCTCCTCTACTTAGTCCACTGGAATCAATTGAACACCAATGTCTGCTAGAACGAAAGAGACATACTCTTGCTTTTACTGGTTTCCGATTTAGAGAGAAAAGAGAATCTGAAATATTTTTGATACTGAAAAATATATCTGAAATCCTCTCTCTTTACTGATGTTATATCCCTTATATAAGCACAGTAAGATAAGATAAAAGACTCTTATTCTTTTAACCATATCGGATTGTTGACTCGTACATATATCCAATATCCTGAGTCATATTGTTCAATTGATTCTTTATGTGTGACCTTATGGGATTAATTATATTAGTTGTGGCCCAATCAATATTGACCACTAAGTACATTTATTCTCTAGCAAGCAAATATAATTACTAATAATAATTAACTTAATTATCTTTATAAATATCCTATTTATATATTTAGTAATTGCACAATTGATTGAGGACACAATTTCTTCACGCACAGCATGGAAGCTGGGTTACGCACTCTAGAACTAGAGACTGACTGGTCGGTCCTATTTAATGCTGTCACAAGGAAGAAAGAGGAAAGCTCGGATTTTGGCCTGATTGTTAAGGATATTTTAGCTTATTGTAATTTATGTTATTCATTTAGTTTTTCTTTGGTTAGGAGTGGCAATAAGGTAGCACATCGTCTTGCTAATTTTAGTCGTTCCTTTGGTTCTTTCACTGTGTGGTTGGAGGAAGTACCAAATGAAATTATTTGCGAGAGATTTTAAATTGTTTATATCTACGAATTGTTAGTGCTAGTGTGTTGTTGCTATTTTTATGTTTTAATTAGACAGTTTGTTTTGAAGCAATTTTAGTTACATAAACATGTTGTCTAAGGTTTTTTTTTATTCTCTTGGCAGATGGTGTCGTAAGAAAAATGTTTCTTATAACAAAGTAGATCAATAATAGCCGAAAATCGCCCCGGAAGATATTGATGCTCGGAGAGAAACGAGGAAATCTTTTGCTGTTTTGTTGTTGAATTGAGACTTGTGGCCTTGTGCCGTGGTTGTAAAAGATGAAGGGGTCCTTGAACACGGCACAGATTCTTTTAGTTACACCTCACACTTAACAGGATTTGGTAACGAAATGGTTAAATGGTACGAGTTTCAGAAGTTTTGGTAAACAAAAGGTGGGAGTTTAAAAAAAAGGTGGGAGTTTTAGAAAAGTGACAAACAACAGGTGGTAAAGGATAAAAAAAACATATTCTAAAAGAGCAAAAGGAAACGAAAAATAGTTGAAATAAATTATTTTGTGGTAACTTTTATAATCAACAGGTGCATTGGCACCGGCACATTCTAGATAAAAATAAGTCAATTAAAGTAGAAAATGAATTAACAAGGTATTAAATATGTTAATTAATATTGGCACAAATATTGAAGCCGAGTTTCGTTTTGGAGTTCTTGAGTACAAATATCATAAGTTCTTCATCTTTCTCAATTGTTTTAGTTTAATACCTTGTTAATTCCTTTTCTACTTTAATTGACTTATTTTGATTTGATTACTAATACTTGATTTAATCAATCAAGTGAGTTGCATATAGGCACAAATTTTATAATCAACCAGTGCATTGGCACCGGCACATTCTATTAATATATAGATTAGTGTCCCTAAATATGTTCATGATTCTGCTATTGTGCAACCAATTTATGAATTTAAAGTTGAAAATTATGAATCAGTTATGCCATGAGTTTATTTTGTATAACCAAAATTTAAAATTTTCCGTGTTATTCTTATACAACAATTAATTCAAAATGGGTTGAGTACCTTTAAAGCCTTATTTATAGAAGCAATCTTCTTGG
>SNQN01000513.1:22945-47515 GCA_008642245.1 Bassia scoparia
AGGAGAAGGAAAACAGGAAGAAGCACGCAACAGAGAAGAAGAGGAGCGAGCGAGGAGGAGTAAGGTCGAGGTCTAGGAAGGCCTAGGAGGAGGAGGAGGAGCGAGGAGCGAGGAGGGAGGAGGAGAAGAGCGAGAATTGGGAAGAAGAAGCAGAAGACGGAGATGGAGAAAGAAGAATGAAGACAGCAGAGTGCCGCCTAGCACATATAGAAGCTAAGGAAAGTATTATGAAGCTAGTTAAAACTGTATTAAAGACCTAATTGTATCAAAGTATCCTAACTAACGACTACTACTCGACAATAACATCATAACATACTAAAAACTAACTAGTACTGTGAGCGTTGAAGAGAGAGGTGAGCAAGCTAGGCTGCCAAAATATCAAAGAGTTCTGCATACATGCAACAATTGGAACTCATCATACAAAACAATTGACAACTTTTAAGATTGATATGGCAAGAATCATAAAATTCTATGTACCTTTTTTGAAGTTTGGTTGAAAATGCTCATTATAGGAAAATATTGGCTACCAAATTTGAAATTGTGATGCTTTTGTAGTTTTGAAATTTTGATTTGAGGTTTGTGTTATATTTTTGTTTCTTTAAATTTGTATAATTGTACGATAAGTAATGACTGGGTCAAATTTTTTGTATAGCAAATTTAAATATTCAAGTTATAATAGCAAGTTTTTAAACTGCAAATCATTTTTCAAATTGTAATTATCAGTTTTTACTTGAAGTCATTTGGTATTGATGATTTTATACGTTACCTATAGGTTGTGTGTTTTCTGACACTTTCATAGGAATTGTGTTTCTTAATAGAAAAAAAAACACTATCTTGCTTTGAGAGAGAAATTTTGAGTTATATGTTCTTTGATAAGATTGTATGTTCTTTGAGGATGTTCCTATGAGATGTCGATGTTTCCATCGGTTGTTCTTTGTTTGCGTAATAGTTTTACAATGTTCTACTTGATGTGTGTATTCTTTGCGGATGGTTCTTTGAGTTGCGATGAATGTCTAATAATCATATACATTGTTCTTTTATTCATTGTTTCTATGTGTCATGTAGTTTGTTTGGACAATTTTTTCCTGTTGGTCAAAGATTGTTGTTTTTGAAAAATTTGTATGTTCTAGAGTTGTATGTTTTCTTTGATGACTAAAATCGTCGTTCCATGTTCTAACTTCTGTGCAAGAGGCATAAAACATAGAACAATTGAAAATGTTTAGTGACGATTTATTGGTTTTTTTTAAATCAGTATTGTGTAAATTCTTTTGATTCAAAAGTTGATAATGCTTTAAATAAATGAGAAACATTTTAAAAAATATAAATGTTATAATAGGAATACTACTTTTTATTTAATTTTGAATAAAGGAAATATATATTAAGTGTCAACCATTAATCAATAATAGAGTAAAATCATAATTAATTTGCTTCATAATTTGTACTCAATGACTAAACTTATTATTGAAAAATTGGATTAACTACATCTAAATGCAATTAAATGGTATATGGTGTACAGATTGAATTTTTACAGCATGGTGGTATAATTGAATTTGCTCCAACCACTATTTAACAAGATAATTAAACTTTATTAATTTTTAAACAAAAAACCAAAATGCATTAAATTAGGCGCTCGAGTTTGTGCAAAACGATGCATTATTAAAATGCATTATTAATTTATTTATCAGAAGTATTAGTACTTTAATTTGCTCGCCTTTATCGTTCATTGTCAATTTGTTTTTTTTTTTTTTTGATGAGCGCAAACAGCTACGAACTTTTATTAAGCAATATCCAAGGTTATTATAATAGAGAAGTTGCTTTGCATGAGGAGCCCTCCATCTCTCAATGGGGGCTCCACATGAAATACCTCCCAAAACACCCCCCTTTAAATTAAAAAAACTACCTTAACCTTCTCCTCTTTTAACTGCCTAATATTTTTAATTATTCTTTAATTTAAACAAAAACATGAAAGCAAAAAATATAACCATAACCACACGTTAATCTATTTTTTAAGAGATGCACAGAAATAATAGAACTACTTCTACCTATATATATTTAAAAAATAAAAAAAAAACAAAAACAACACATAACTGTTGACACTTCTTACTTACGAAAAAACAATATTCCTTCAATAATACCTTTTGAAGGTAAAAAAATATCCTTCCAGTGATATATTTTGACAACAAAAATAAGCATAATCACATTCCTTACTTTCTAACAAAATTATCACTAGCTATCATCACAAATCTATATTCGATATTCTAATTAACTTATGACCCACTTTTATATATATATCAAATTTTTTAACAGTGCACAATTTGAGTTTGTATAAAGGTGCATAGACACACAATTGATAATCTAATTTAAGCATTTTTAGATGTCATATATATAAAGTTTAATAAAAATAATTTTGGTCAGTATTTACACATATTCTGTATATAATCATGAACAAAATTGTAACATAGATCTCTAAACATTGTTGCATTTTTATATGTCATCATGTAAATTAGACTTTTATATTGATCATTAAATATATACGGGTATAATTATTTTTAAGTTAAATTTAATATATCAGCCGGTGCATTAGCAGATTTGCACCACAATTCTACTGATAGTTTAAAAAAAAAAATCACTAAAGAATATATTATTTATTGATTTAGTTTTAGATTGATCATATATACCAAATTATATATCTTGAGTAAATATACAGTAGATCAAAGTATTTTTTCATCGAAGTATTATTGAGTAAAAATTCACTCTAGAATGTAATATATCAGATAATTATAAGTTTCGAACAAGTTTGAGTAGCATATAGGTGCATCTATACATTTATTATAATCCAACCAATGCATTATTAAGATAGGTTAGCTTAAGTTATGACAATAATGAACATAAGTGAAAATACGCTTGTAATCAACAAACGGTGGCTTTTAAAGCACCCGGCACCATCTAGTAATTTTAGTTATGCCAATAATGTAATTTTTTTAGTTTTATTTAATAAAAAAGTAAAATCCTTCAATTTTTTTTATGGCATTTCTTAAAATATTCAACACTTTTTTTACTGGTATGAAGTGTTTTACTCTATATTATGAGATATACCAACAAACTTTATAAAATAGTCAAATTCCACCATGAAAATGTGGATACTTTATAATCTCTTTTGAAATTAATATAACAATCTCATCTCTTAAAAATATAGATTAACGTGTGTATGGTTATATTTTTTGCTTTCATGTTTTTGTTTAAATTAAAGAATAATTAAAAATATTAGGCAGTTAAAAGAGAGAAGGGTTAAGGTAGTTTTTTTAATTTAAAGGGGTGTTTTGGAGGGATTTCATGTGGGAGCYCCATTGAGAGATTGGAGGCTCCTCATGCAAAGCAACTTCTCTATTATAATAACCTTGGATATTGCTTAATAAAAGTTCGTAGCTGTTTTGCTCATCAAAAAAAAAAAAAAAACAAATTGAATGAACGATAAAGGCGAGCAAATTAAAGTACTATATACTCTGATAAATAATTAATAATGCATTTTAATATGCATCGTTTTGCACAAACTCGAGCCTAATTTAATGCATTTTGGTTTTTTGTTTAAAATTAATAAAGTTTAATTATCTTGTGTTAATAGTGAGTTGGAGCAAATTCAATTATACACCATGCTGTAAAAAATTCAATCTGTACACCATATACCATTAATTGCATTTAGATGTAGTTAATCCAATTTTTCAATTAATAAGGTTTAGTCATTGAGTACAAATTATGAAGCAAATTAATTTATGATTTTACTTATATTGATTAATGGTTGACACTTAATATATAATTTTCCTTTATTCAAAATTTAAATAAAAATGTAGTTATTCCTATTTATAAACATTTAATATTTTTTTTAATAATGTTTCTCATTTATTTAAAGCATTATCAACTTTTAATCAAAAGAATTTTACACAATACTGATTTAAAAAAACCAAATAAATCGTCATAAACATTTTCAATTGTTCTATGTTTTATGCCTCTTGCACAGAAGTTAGAACATGGAACGACGATTTAGTCATTCAAAGAAAACATACAACTCATAGAACATACAAATTTTTCAAAAACAACAATCTTGACCAACAAGAAAAAATTGTTCCAAACAAACTACATGACACATAGAACAAATGAATAAAGAACAATGGTATATGATTATTAGAACATTCATTCGCAACTCAAAGAACATCCGCAAAGAATACACACATCAAGTAGAACATTGTAAACTATTACGCAAACAAAGAACAACCGATGGAACATCGACATCTCATAGAACATCCTCAAAGAACATACAACTTTATCAAAGAACATATAACTCAAAATTTCTCTCTCAAAGCAAGATAGTGTTTTTTTTTCTATAAAGAACAATTCCTATGAAAGTGTCAGAAAACAACAAGCCTATAGGTAACGTATAAAATCATCAATTACCAAATGACTTCAAGTAAAACTGATAATTAAATTTGAAAAATGATTTGCAGTTTAAAAACTTGCTATTATACTTGATATAAAAATTTGCCCATACAAACATTTGACCCAGGTCATTACTTATCGTACAATTATACAAATTAAAGAAACAAAAATTATAACACAAACCTCAAATCAAATTTCAAACTAAAACAAAAGCATCACAATTTTCAAATTGGTAGCAATATTTTCCATTAATGAGCATTTTCCAACAAACTTCAAAAAGGTACATAGATAATTTTATGATTCTTGCAATATAATCTTAAAAGTGTGTTCAATTGTTGTATGATGAGTTCAATTGTTGCATTGTATGCAAGAATCTCTTTGATATGGCAGCCTAAGCTTGCTCACCTCTCTTTCAAACTCTCACAGTTACTAGTTAGTTTTTAGTGATTGTTATGATGTTATTTTCGATTAAGGTAGTTAGTTAGTTAGGATACTTTGATGTAAGTAGCTGTAATACAGTTGTAACTAGCTGTCATATAATTTCCTTAGCTCTATATGAGGGAGCTATGGCTTACTCATAATGCACATTTACACCCTCTTTCAATGTTGGATGAATCAAGTTTTCAACCTTTACTCAAGAATGTGTTCTTTGTGTTTTGATGATTATTTGGTATGTAGCTCAGATCATGAGGAGCATTGGAAGCATTTAGAGGCTGTATTTACACTCATGCGGCAAAATGACATGCACTAAAGGGAAGTAAACTATTTTTACCACAGATAGGTGGAATATCTAGGGCATTACATTTCAAGCATGAGATGCTAACAGATCCCAAAAGATATCAGCTATAGCAACATGGCTGCTCCAAAAGATGTGAAACAGTTAAGGAGTTTCCTGAGGCTGTAGGGTATTATAAGGAAGTTTGTAAGGATATTCAATTATTTCAAAGCCCTTGACAGACTTACAAAGAAAGGAGCATTTCATGAATTTCATAGCTTAGGCTGCTTTGATCAGCTTAAATCTACTTTTACATCAGCACTTGTTCTAGTTGTTCCAGACTTCAAAAAGATCTTTGTGATTGAGACTGATGCTTCCAATCAGGCATGGTGTTGTATTAATGCAAGATGGACATCTGCCATTCATAAGCAAAACCCTAGGCCCTAAATGGGCAGCAGCTATCAGTGTATGAAAAGAGCTACTTGCAATTGTTCGGGCTGTGCAGAAATGGGAACAAATATTTGCTTAGCAATCCATTTGTTCATAAAACAGATCAAAGAGGTTGTAGGTGGTTATTATAGCAAAAAATCAACACACCCTTTCAACAGATGTGGTTGTCCAAGTTGATGGGATTCACTTATGAAATCAGTATAAAAGTGGCAAGGAAATGAAGCTGTTGATGCTTTATCAAGGCTACCTAGTATTGATATCCTATATTCAGATTATTTCTGTGGCTTCTTCCTATCTGTGAACTTTAATTCAAGATAGCTATCAACTGAGTCAATCAGTAGCATTTAATCCAACAATTGGCTGGTGGTGCATGTGTTCCTGGTTATACAGTCAACAATTTATTGAGGTCTCACAACAAAATATTTGTTGGACCATGAACACACTCAAGCATAAAATTTTTCTATGGGTGCATGCTTCACCTGAAGGGGGACATAAGTGGGAGAGATGGTACATTGAGGAAAATTAAGCAACTATTTTACTGGAAAGGGATGTATAAGGATATAGACAATTTGTGAGAATCTGTCAAGTTTGTCAAGCTGCAAAATATGAACAGTTGCAAAACAGGATTGCTTCAACCATTACCAGTACCAGAAGAGGTTTGGGTGGATATATCCATGGATTTTATACATGGATTACCTAAGTCTATGGGAAAGGATGTTATCTATGTGTTGTTGACAGGTTTAGTAAGCCAGCACATTTTATGGCTCTGGCACATCCATTTACTGCATTACAAGTGGCTCAATGCTACCTAGATCATGTTTTCAAATTGCATGGGTGGGCCAAGAACTATTGTGAAGTGATAGGGATTCAGTCTTCTTGAGTAGTTTTGGAAGGGCTATTTTTAATTCATGGTACTGAATTTATGCTATCTTTTGCTTATCATCCTGAGTTAGTGGCCAGACAGAAGTAGTTAACAGATGCCTTGAAACATATTTGAGGTGCATGTGTGTGGCAACACCTAAGGACTGGTGTATGTGGTTATCACTACCATATAGCAACAAGACTTACACCTTATGAGATCATGTATAACCAGGCTAATCCCTTACATCTTCCCTACTGGCTGGTACTTCTACAAATCCGAGGTTGATAGAAGTTTGCAAGAAGAGACAATGATCAATAGGTCAAATATCATTTTGGCTAAGGCAGTTGCAGAATGAAGAACATGGCTGACAAAAGCATATCAGATAGAACTTTTGACATTGGGGATTGGATGGCTTAAACTCAAACCATACTAAAAGTTTCTATTCCGCTTAGAGTAACCAGAAGTTAAGCCAGATTACATGCCATATCAGATCCTTGCTAAGATTGGTAATGTGGCGTACAAATTGAAGTTCCGTGCTACAGCAAAGGTCCATAATGTGTTTCATGTTTCTCAGCTAAAGAATACCATGGTAGTCAACCACTAACTACTACTATTCCAGCTTGGCACAAGACTTGCAGAGTTTGCCTAGCTACTTCATATTGTATCCTTAAGGAAAGACAGATACAGACTGATGATCAATTGGTACTAATATTTAGTCCAATGGCAGGTTGTCTTGATTATGAGGCTACATGGGTTTCGGCTCTGTGTCTAGGCGCAGTATCCAACTTTCACAATTTGATCAAGAAGACTTGGGGCAAGTCTTTATTCAACAGGGGGGAGGAATGTATATTCTTCTCAAATTCTTTTCCTCTCGATTATCAGAGTTGTCATCAAACTAACAACATCCATATCATTTGGTATTAGAGCAGTGCGTTCCAAACCAAGCAATCCTTCGTGTTTGATCAAAAAACTTGTGATCCAAACACTTCAAGAAAACGCAACACTCTGTTACAATCGATTTAAACATCAACGAGCAAGCATTCTAGCACCGTATACTCGAAGCAAAGCAGCAATGGATGAACAAGTTAAGTTTTTAGAACAGAAGATAGAAGTACAAGCTCATACCATGCAACTATTAGTTCCGATGGTGCAGGAGTTGAAAGACACAACTTCTTACAGTGATCATTCACCAAAGAATGGAGTTGGCAGTGGAAGTAACCCTCTTGCCAAAGGTATGATTCCAAAAATTGACTTTCCAAAATTTGATTGTAATCAACCAAGGAATTAGATCCAGAAGTGTTTAAGATACTTTGAATTGTGTAATATTCCTGCTGAGAATAGAGTGAATCTTGCATCATTGCATATGACAGATAACGCTAAATCTTGGGTATGTAGCTATTTGGCTGTCAGAAAATATGTTTCTTGGGATGATTTTATCATTAAACTTACAGCAAGATTTGGAGATTCCATCAATACTAATATAGTTGAAAGCTTCAATAAATTGCAACACACAGGGACTTTAGAAGATTATATTGATGAGTTTGAAGATATAAGGTCTCTTATGCTGCAATATGGTTATGTTTTACCTGATTTATWTGTGCTGGATAGTTTTATTGGTGGGTTAAAACCAACTTACAAGAATTTTGTGAAGGCTTTTAAGCCTGAATCGATATCTGCTACTATCACTTATGCTAGGTTACAAGATGAGCAAATCCAACAACCTCCCTCAAATCCACCACAACAAAGATACCATAAACCCACTTACAACCCTAAACCCTTGCAGGCTATTCCCCTAACAATTGCCTCTCAAAAACCACCCTTATTACCCACCCCATCTTCCACCATTTTACTTTTTCCCAACCCTGCTCCCAAATACCCAATCTCAAGAACCAATTCTAGGTAAGTACCAGTAGATGTTAGAGCAGCTAAAATAGCACAAGGGCTGTGATACTATTGTGTCAAACCTTTTGAGAAGGGACATAACTTTAGGTTCAAAGAACCCCAACTCTTTACTGTTGAGATACTTCCTGAGAATGATATTGAGCACGATGATTTTGTTCCAGAAGATATGGAAACTATAGAGATCTCTGATGAAGGACCATAAATTTCAGTTAATGCTTTGACTGGAAGTCAGTCCTATAATACTATGGGCCTGTTTACATTAGCTTATTTTAAGTTCAGTTCAGTCCAGTTCAGTTTAGTTCAGCTCCTTTCAGTTCAGTTTAGTTCAGCTCCTTTCAGTTCAGTTTAGTTCAGTTCAGTTCTTAACCCAATTTCTCTCTCTCATAAAATATTCAATTCAGTTCAGTTCAGTTCAGCTCCATTCAGTTCAGTTCAGTTGATTTCAGTTAATGTAAACGGACCCTATGAGGGCGATGGGTACTGTACACAAGACCACACTTCATATCTTTGTGGATTCAGGTAGCACACATAATTTATTGGATTTAGTAGTAGCCAGAAGAATGGGGTGTCACTTGGATAAAATTGACACATAATCAGTGGCTGTGGCCAATGATAACCATCTCCCATGTCATTATGTATGTAAGGCTTTTGTATGGAGTATCAAAGGACATGAATGTTGTTCTGATATGCTAATTATCTCTCTCGCCAGTTCTGATATGGTCTTGGGAGTCTAATGGCTCAGGACACTTAGGGTTATCAGTTGGGATTTTAATAACCTCACCATGGAGTTTACCTATGCACATCAAAGAATGATCCTTAAGGGACTGCCTACCAGCAAGTTGTATACCATGCCTGTAGAACCAACATTAAAACTCTTCACATCAGCCACACAATTGTGTTTACTTCAATTAGTATTAGTATCATATGATCTCCACACTACACCAGCTGCTCAGACTCCTATGTGCCGTGCATTACAAGATTTGAAAACCAAATTCTCTCAGGTTTTTTCTGAACCAACAGACTTACCAAAAAATACCACTGTATGATGAAGATGATCCAGTGAATATCCGACCCTATAGATATCCACTTAAACACAGGGATATCATAGAACAACTCATTCAAGACATGTTGGATAAGGGAATCATTCAACATGGTTCAAGTCCTTTTGCCTCTCCGGTGGTTTTGGTTGGGAAAAAAGATGGCACATTGAGGTTATGTGTTGACTACAGAGTGCTCAACAGAAAGACTATCAAACCCCCAAATTTCCAATTCCTGTAATTGATGAATTGATAGATGAGTTGGCAGGAGCAACTCTGTTCACCAGATTGGATCTTAGGGCAGGATATCACCAGTTGAGAATACATACATCAGATGTGCACAAGACTGCATTTAAGACACACATAGGACATTTTGAATTCCTGGTGATGTCATTTGGACTAACAAATGCACCACCCTCTTTTCAATGTTGGATGAATCAAGTTTTCAAACCTTTACTCAAGAAATGTGTTCTTGTGTTTTTTGATGATATTTTGGTATGTAGCTCAGATCATGAGGAGCATTGGAAGCATTTAGAGGCTGTATTTACACTCATGCGGCAAAATGACATGCACATAAAGGGAAGTAAATCTATTTTTACCACAGATAAGGTGGAATATCTAGGGCATTACATTTCAAGCATGGAAGTGCTAACAGATCCCCAAAAGATATCAGCTATAGCAACATGGCCTGCTCCAAAAGATGTGAAACAGTTAAGGAGTTTCCTAGGGCTAGTAGGGTATTATAGGAAGTTTGTTAAGGGATATTCAATTATTTCAAAGCCCTTGACAGACTTACAAAGAAAAGGAGCATTTCAATGGAATTTCATAGCTTAGGCTGCTTTTGATCAGCTTAAATCTACTTTTACTTCAGCACCTGTTCTAGTTGTTCCAGACTTCAAAAAGATCTTTGTGATTGAGACTGATGCTTCCAATTCAGGCATTGGTGTTGTATTAATGCAAGATGGACATCTGCATTCATAAGCAAAACCCTAGGCCCTAAATGGCAGCAGCTATCAGTGTATGAAAAGAGCTACTTGCAATTGTTCGGGCTGTGCAGAAATGGGAACAATATTTGCTTAGCAATCCATTTGTCATAAAAACAGATCAATAGAGTTTGTAGTGGTTCTTATAGCAAAAAATCAGCACACCCTTTCAACAGATGTGGTTGTCCAAGTTGATGGGATTCACTTATGAAATACAGTATAAAAGTGGCAAGGAAAATGAAGCTGTTGATGCTTTATCAAGGCTACCTAGTATTGATATCCTATATTCAGATATTTCTGTGGCTTCTTCCTATCTTGAAACTTTAATTCAAGATAGCTATCAACTGAGTCCAAATCAGTAGCATTTAATCCAACAATTGGCTGGTGGTGCATGTGTTCCTGGTTATACCCTAGTCAACAATTTATTGAGGTCTCACAACAAAATATTTGTTGGACCATGCAACACACTCAAGCATAAAATTTTTCTATGGGTGCATGCTTCACCTGAAGGGGGACATAGTGGGAGAGATGGTACATTGAGGAAAATTAAGCAACTATTTTACTGGAAAGGGATGTATAAGGATATTAGACAATTTGTGAGAATCTGTCAAGTTTGTCAAGCTGCAAAATATGAAACAGTTGCAAAACCAGGATTGCTTCAACCATTACCAGTACCAGAAGAGGTTTGGGTGGATATATCCATGGATTTTATCACTGGATTACCTAAGTCTATGGGAAAGGATGTTATCTATGTGGTTGTTGACAGGTTTAGTAAGCCAGCACATTTTATGGCTCTGGCACATCCATTTACTGCATTACAAGTGGCTCAATGCTACCTAGATCATGTTTTCAAATTGCATGGGTGGCCAAGAACTATTGTAAGTGATAGGGATTCAGTCTTCTTGAGTAAGTTTTGGAAAGGGCTATTTTTAATTCATGGTACTGAATTTATGCTATCTTTTGCTTATCATCCTGAGTTAGATGGCCAGACAGAAGTAGTTAACAGATGCCTTGAAACATATTTGAGGTGCATGTGTGTGGACACACCTAAGGACTGGTGTATGTGGTTACTCACTACCATATAGCAACAAGACTTACACCTTATGAGATCATGTATAACCAGGCTAATCCCTTACATCTTCCCTACTTGGCTGGTACTTCTACAAATCCCGAGGTTGATAGAAGTTTGCAAAGAAGAGAACAAATGATCAATAAGGTCAAATATCATTTGGCTAAGGCAGTTTGCAGAATGAAGAACATGGCTGACAAAAGCATATCAGATAGAACTTTTGACATTGGGGATTGGGAATGGCTTAAACTCAAACCATACTAACAAGTTTCTATTCCGCTTAGAGGTAACCAGAAGTTAAGCCAGATGTACTATGGGCCATATCAGATCCTTGCTAAGATTGGTAATGTGGCGTACAAATTGAAGCTTCCTGCTACAGCAAAGGTCCATAATGTGTTTCATGTTTCTCAGCTAAAGAAATACCATGGTAGTCAACCACTAACTACTACTATTCCAGCTTGGCCACAAGACTTGCAGAGTTTGCCTAGACTACTTCCATATTGTATCCTTAAGGAAAGACAGATACAGACTGATGATCAATTGGTAACATAATATTTAGTCCAATGGCAGGGTTGTCTTGATTATGAGGCTACATGGGTTTCGGCTACTGTGTTCTAGGCGCAGTATCCAACTTTCACAATTTGATCAAGAGACTTGGGGCAAGTCTTTATTCAAGGGGGGAGGAATGATATGGCAGCCTAAGCTTGCTCACCTCTCCTCCAAACTCTCACAATTACTAGTTAGTTGTTAGTTATTGTTATGATATTATTTTCGTTTATGGTAGTTAGTTAGTTAGGATACTTTGATGTCAGTAGCTGTAATACAATTGTAACTAGCTATCACATCATTTCCTTAGCTCTATAAAAGGGAGCTATGGCTTACTGATTATAATACAAATATCCTCAAACTTCCTATGTTTCCTCATCTCTCTTTTCTTCTCACCCCTACTTTCCTTCTTCTCTATTTCTTTCCCTCTCGATTATCAGAGCTATTCATCAAACTAACAGCACCCATATCACTCTTCCAAACTTCCTCCAAAAGTTGATTAACACTGAAGAATTCATCATCGTAGGCTAACCTGTCACCTGGCATAGTTTTGCATTTTGCTTGGTAGTAGGAAAATAAACTACTAAGAAGTTGGTTCTTAGTGTGTGTGCAGTATTGTAGATACCTACATTTGTCCCTAGCCTAAGACGGCCGATGATAAGACACCCCTTGCAACACACAAGCTGGATTGAGAAATAATTAGGGCCTTAACAAACCCTAAAAAGGCAAGTTTTCACTAAACCGGGCACGTTTCTGTACGTTTTAATTTCAAAATAATTTTAACTTATTTTGAAACATTTTTCTAGAATTTTTTGGAATTTTTCTAAGCATTTTTGGCAATTTTCGGAATCTTCAACAATTTAATTAATTTTGCGATGATTAATTAAGTTATCAAAAAAATTCCAAAATTCATGATATTTTAACAAAACACACTATTCTTTAAAAGGAATTTTATGCATATTTTCCATAATTGTTGGAGTTGTGGAAAATTAGTTATGAATTTCCGAAGCAAAAACGCACACCCGAGCGAAACGACTCATTTCAAGAGCTTCGAGGCGGCACCCGAGCGTGAGGCCCACACGAATATCTCCCCAAATCAATCAAAGATTTTGTGTTAAAATATCGCAATCAAATAAAACTAAAATGATATTTTATTTCGATTTTATATTATATGCAATCTTCAAAAAAAGGGCAAAACGAATCAAAATCGCAATAAAAATAGTTGCAATCATATAAAATTACACATATATTTTATATGATTTTATCTCGATTTTATTTCATTACGATCTCATTATTTGAGGCAAGGCGAATCAGCCAATTATCTCGAAAATTACAATAAAATCAGTTGCAATCATATAAAATCACGCATATATTTTATATGATTTTATCTCGATTTTATTTCGATTCGACCCTTGCCTATAAATACACGAACCCCGGCCTTCATTTGGGGGGATTCACACGCACTTCATACACCCTCTCTCTGCCATTTTCTTTCCTCTTTCTCTCTCTAAAACTCTCTCAAAATTCTTCAAGCATTTACACACATATTGCTTTGCATTTCAAACACATCCAAACACACATTCATACATTCAAAACATTCAAAAACATAATCAAAAGCATTCTCAAACACATTTCAAAACTCAATCACACATCCATGCATGCACTCATTTGAGATCTTGGCTTGATTTCAATTTCTTGGTTCGATTTAGGGTTCTTGGTTCATTTTGACTTCGATTTGGTTCGTTCATGTTCGTACGAGTTTGCAAGGGTCCCTAGCATCGTTCTCAATCATTAGCACCGTGTTGCAAGGTTAGTATGAGGCCAATGTCTCAATTAATTTACACCCTTTTGCATGCTTGTTAGAAATTTGACTTTCTATGTAATTGGCATGTAATATTGATTAACAAACTATTCGACATGAATTAAAATCAATCTTAGGCACAACTTTAATTCTTGTTGAATGCTTGCATGCTTGCAAATCACACAACTATCATGTCTTAAACAAGACCGACAAATTGCATGTTCACACGCCTAATAAGACTAATTCTTGGACAAATTGGCGTAAGGGCTCCCTTTAATACGGATCTAAACAACACATGTCGCAACAACAAATTAATCCTATGTGCATCTATTTCTGTTAAAGCAATCCACATAGTAATTTACATGCTTAGGGTTAAAATGGAAATTTGTTTGTTGTTGTCCTTTTTTTGATAGACTCGCAATGATCGAGTAAAGGCCGTTAGATGCAGGGGAGGTGCTGTGCACTACTTCACCCTTACCCTTGTCCCCTAATCTAGACCTTTGGTGCACTACCAGACATGGAGTCCTTCGCCTTGCTTTATGCAATTATAGGCAAGGCTTAAAACGGGTTCCGCAGCTTCCCAAAAGAAGTGCGGTGGTGACTTCCTCTACTCGTGTCGAGTATAAAAACACAACTCCATGCATACTCACATTATGCTAAAGCAAGAATTCAATTCTAGCAAAATCTGAGTCATCAACTAATTGTACCCCCCGGATTAGAGGGACCGGACCCAATCCGGCACGGTGGCGCCCGTACAGTTTTTTGGCGACTTCACTAGGGAATTCACTAAATCTATTATCTTTAGTGTTGTGTGAACAATACTCGAAATGTCATGCGAATTCAGCGTCTTTAAGACGACATGTGTTAGGCATCCTACATTACACGGAACTTATGGCGTTGGCACTGAGTTTCCGTTTTCTAGGCATCACGTCTCATATAAGTGTGTTCTACACTTGAGACAGGACGGGGGGCTCGCTTAGGATTGACGCTGGTGCACTACCTATGCAACCAACTCTTAAGCTTGATGCCCATCCCCACCATGACGTGCGGCTGCGTGCCCTATAAAGTTGTAATGGTTTAGGCCTCCTATGATCATCACAGCGGGCTAGATATGTTAAGGACCGTTCTAAGCCTAGTCATGGGACCCTCTTGGACATCCGGACCGACTAGTTCGAAAACGTAGCAACAGACTCTAGGTGGCTGGACTGTTTCTTTTTCATTTTGCATATAGGGATCATGCTAGTGTGACAACGTGCTACGTGTTTTTAGCTAACTAAGGACCTTAGCTTTGCATATTAAACAACAATGTGTCATGTACGAGTCGTGTAACAAGTCTCATATAGCAAGTGGTCATTCCTTAGGCGTCGTAATGTAAAAATGGTTTTAAATTAGAATTGTTTAGGCTTTACGTCTTTTGCATCGCACAATTGTAAACGAGCGTCAAAACTCGTATTTCACCTGTAAAAAAAATTGAAAAAAAGGGGGGTCTGAATAAAAAATGAAAAAAATGAAATTAAATAAAGACGAAAAACAAATTTTGGCGTTTTTGCATTTTCATTTTTGAGTCAAGTCTATAGGCAAGGAATGATCACTATTAGGCCATGCATCGAGTCTAGTCAAGGAAGAAAGTAATGCACAGTTTTCCAAAAATCGAGTCTACTAGACTCTCATGCATGATAGAGTCATCTACACGGCAACTTCGTAGGTCAGCAAGGCTAGCTCGAGAGGAACTGCTAGTTCCTATTCCTTTACACAAAAGGAACGTTCAGCACCACAAATCTAAGTCCTACAATTCCTCACCTCCACAAATGGGTGAAGAAAGCAGCACCACGCGCGACAACACTGAAATGCGATCCTCCATTAACACCATGCATACAAGGCTTACTTCACTCGAGGAGACAATTGCCCCGCAGTTCAACCTAGTCAACATGGTTCTCAACAATATGGCTAATGAACTTGAGGTCCTCAAATCTAAGGTGCACTCATTAGAAGCAACGAACAAAGAACTAAAACAGAAGACCATTGGTGGCCCTTCACCATTCAAGATTGAAACTGAGGGACGACCCAAATTTCAAAATAGACGCAGGTACACTACTTTGGGGATGAGCAACAAGCAAGAATTTGAGCAATTCTTCGCTCAAGGATTATCACTCTAGTGGGTCCAACTCCAGATCCACCAATTGACAAAAGGTCTGCAAAGTGGGTCAAAAGCAAGTATTGTGAGTACCATTGTGGCCATGGTCACTCTACCGAAGAATGCATTTCTTTAAAAGATCGCATACAAGACATCATTGATGATGGTCACCTTCCTATCCTTCCCAGGGGTAAGAATCTAAGCATTTAAAGAAAAGTCATCACCCGCAACACCCGTAGTTCACAACAAGAAGGCGACATGAGCAAGAGTCAATAAAGTTCAAGCATAGGTTGAGTCGAAGAGTCCCTTCACCTAGACATTAATTTTCCCTTTTCTTTCCTTTTACTGAGTCGATGTCAATTAGTAGTAAAAGTCTTGTCATCACATTAGCCTTCCACATTAATAAATTTCTTTTCTATTTTACATTATTTTCTTAGCCTTTCATGTGCTTCAACTTCGATGATAAAATGCTAATCAACACATGACCTCACATAAACAAAAAAAATGGAAAAATGAAAAAAAAATTAATAAATTGGACATGCTCGAGAGGCCTTCCTTCATAGCTCCACAAAAATATCCTTCTCCCTCCATGCACCCTATCACAAGAACAAATCAAAGCAAAATCCCTTGCAACCCCCTTTGAGCCTTCTTATACAAACAAAGATAAAAGAAGCTGATTTCTTTCACACCTACATCTTCCTACCCTCCATAGTGCCAAAGAAGCATGAAGCAAAGCAAAACAAAGTTGAAACCCAAAACAAGCTGTGGTTTAGACAAATTCAAAAAGAAGAAAAGAAAAAAGAGTCAAAAGTTTCAGCAACAGTGTTCAATTGAGAGTTTAGAGAGATAAAGTCTAGACCCAGCTTCAAACATTGCAAGTTCAAAAAAGAAAAATCAAAGCAAAAGCAAAGGCGAATATGCATTACAGGAAGTTCGTCAAAAGCTTCACACCCCACCCCCAGCCTACATTACAACTAAAAAAGTCCTCTCCAAATGAGCATTGTCCAAGCCTGGCTAGGCCGATTCCCCACAAGGTTTCCTCCTAAGAAAAATGAGGCATCACTAGCACACACTACCTCACGAACTACGATCGGTCTGATTCCACTTGGATACGTAGGTAGCCTCTTCCAGGGGTTCGACCAAATTAATAAAAATAAATAAAGAGGTCATTTGCATCATCGTGTTGGTTGGATGTTTTCTAGAAGTCTGAAGCACACCTTCTCTTTAGTCTAGAACATGACATAGGCTCGAGTTTGAACTAGCGTCTCTTAGCCATCCACATGAATCCCCTCATCGTGTCATCCATAGTCACAAAATTGAGTCCTTTTTGTTTTGTAGATCCCTAGCCTTTCTTTCTACAACCCTTAAGACTCTCTTACTCATCCTAATGCAACCTTACAGTCAGGCTCTAGCTCATATAGTCAAAATAACACACCATTCAACTCCAACAAACTCGGGGGGCTTTGCTTCACTAGTGTCATGTCAAGCAGAACATAAACTCTACTTCTCAAAGTTTAGGGGGCTTGCATCAACAAATAAGTCCTCATTACTTGTTCCTTTCCCGAAGGAGCAGAAAAACGCAAGTTCTTGACTTGAGTGGTCACAACCAAATTTAGAAGCAGTAAACATGGCCCATCAATGGTAAGTCCAATAAGGTTGGGGGTTTGCAGCATCATTATAGTCTCCACAAATGCGATTGGCTCTACATGGCAAGGTTACAGTTCATTGAGGGCTTTACATTGGCATAAGGGTCCTCATTCCAGTACATGCTCTCTGCCCGAGGGAGCGCCACACTTAAGTTCCTAACTTAAGTGTACATCTTCGTTACATGACAAGCCTTAAGCAAGCAACTACTTGTGCCCTACAAGTATTGCAATGATCTTTACACCACCACTCGGAGTCATTAGGGGCTTACAACAAAAGAAGCAAGCTCCTTACATTTGAAGCACATTCAACTTCAGCAAATCAAGTACCTTGTGCACTTCCTATGTTCGCCACCATGCTCAACCAATGCCATGCTCTCCAACAAGCAACAAACTCAAGTTCAAGACATGAGTCAGCATCGTGTCTCGGCATATCAGAACCCGGGGGCTCATAGCGGAAAGTGATTACCAACAAGCGACCCATGATCACTCAATGAAGCACCACACACGGAAGCATCAACGAGGAATCAACAACAAAGCATGTCAAAGTCCTTGCCGACCTTACAACTACAACAAGTGCAAATCATCTCAACACCGCAAAAAGGCTCCAGACGTTAAAACTCCCATCACCGCAAAGGTTCATCTACAACATCTTCATAACACAAGAGGCCCGTAATTCATGGGGCTACCATTGCACTAATGATAGCCACACAATGCCTCTTTCAAAACAACTTGCAAAGGAAGCTTTCATCACAACATGTTGGAGCTTAAACCCAAAACTTTAGTTGGGCTCTATCTTGCATGTATTTCAAAAACTACATTAACATGTATTTGCTTCCTTGACTGAGTGTTCATTAAAAGTCATTGCATCCCACAAATCTTTACACTATAGTCCTTGCATACTAGGTCTAAGCTGAGTTGACTTGTGAGTCCATAGTTAAAACACAAAAGTTGCAAAAGAGTCAAGTCAATGCATCATACAAGTTGCATGCATAGAGTTAGTCAACTCACAAAAGTGTCGTTGCAAAAGTCAAGCAAGTCAACTCAAAGTTAAGGAGTCTAGGCGAGTCCTAAAACAAATTAATGCAAAGCTAGGGTCCACCTTTAAGTGCAAATATTACAGGTACACAGCCATGGGGGCTGACCCTAAAGTAAAGTAAATCACGTCGTCGCTAGCATTTCACAACTCAACAAAGTCAAGCTTCGTCTAAGTTATAGTCCAACATCTCACATCAGCAATGGGTCAAGGTATCTACGCAGGCACTAGGCTCCTGGTCTAGTAAACAACGACTGGCTTCCTAAGCCAAACACAACGTTCTCGGAGGCTAACTTCTAGACATCAAGTGGCTCAGCAGAAAAATCATTGAGTGGACATTAATAAAAGCGCAGGAATGCCCTATTCCTTCTCAAATTTAAAGCACTAGCATTACAAGACGTCTTGCCATGATAACCATGCATTTGCAAGGGACAATTACCACAATCCAAAGCAGAGCAGAAACAACGGTCAAAGCAAAACCTCAAAATCAAAGAATCCCTAGTCGAGGTACAACAGATCCTAGCAATAACATCAGCAGTACATAACATTAAGTGAAAATTCTTTCTTGATGGTGTAGCCGAAGGAGAGATAAGTAGGCATAAGCAGATCAAGCCGACATAAGCAGATCAAGCAGGCATGAGAAAATAGTTAAGAAAGTTTCCTTGACGGTGGCATCGAAAAGGAGTTCAGCAGGCATGAGTAGATCGAGTAGCAGCATTCTCCTGGACAAAAGCACTGAAGAGGGGGTAATCTTAGACGGGGGCACCGAAAGAGATTAGTCATTGAAGAGTATTCATGGACGACTAGCCGAGAAGGGATAAAGATCGAGCTGGATTCTCAAGCGAGGATGAAGGTGTATAAAGAGGTTGTGCTCCCTCACAATAAAGAGCTTGTGCTCTCTCACAATAAAGAGGTTGTGCTCTCTCACAATGAAGAGGTTGTGCTCTCTCATGATGAAGAGTTTGTGCTCTCTCACGATGGTGTTCAAGAGTTTGTGCTCTCTCAAATGAAGAGGTTATGCTCTCTCACAATGAAGAGTTCATGCTATCTCATGATGGTACCAAAGAGGTTGTGCTCTCTCACAATAAAGAGGTTGTGCTCTCTCACATCAAGTGGTTGTGCTCTCTCACAATAAAGAGTTTGTGCTTGTAGACCGTGGGCCCCCGCGGGGGGCTTGGGCCTACATCGATGTGTAGTAGTTGTATTCTGGGCTTGAGTCACAGAACCCGCACGTGATTGCGTTGGGGGAGTGTTGTCGAATAAGGGGATTGCCACCGTGCCCATAAGGTTAATAACGACGCCCGAAACGTTGTGCCCAAATAAATTGGCCCCACGTCCGACTCCAGTAACCAGCTCGTGGGTTGGAGACATGGTACGGATATCGACTTCTGTAACCCAAATCGCCGCATGTAGCGGTCTCTCTTCGGTCTCATTGTAATTCCATTCATACGTTATTGGATGCACGCACTTAGCAATTTCAACCTTATCGCGAATATTGATGCACGCAACTAAAAAGTGATTCCATTGACAAAAACAATGAACCTACATAGCCTATATATGTGACCACTTATATAAATCAAATTAAAACGGGCTAAAAATCGATTGTCCAAATTTAATCTACTTAATGTATACAGAAAATTCCGCGTCTTCTTAAAGAATATAAAGGGATTCGAAAATACAAAATAGACGAATGATATACAAAATTACTTAACCTATAGAACGCTCGCTAGAAAAGACAATAGAAAAGCAAAAGTTAGAATCAAAATCTCGTTCTGCGCAATTAACTAATTTATTCAAAGAAACAAAAAGTAAAAATTAGTATGATATAAAATAAATAAAATAAAATAATAAAAACAAATAATCAATAATAAAATAATAATAATAATAATAATAATAATATAAAATAATAATAATAATAATAAATAAAATAATAATAATAATAATAATAATTAATAATAATAATATATAATAAAATAATAATAAATAATAATAATAATTAATAATAATAATAATGATAATAATAATTAATAATATAATATAAATAATAATAAATAATAATAATAAAAGGAAGAAAAAAAGGGACTGAAAAGAAAGTCACGCATACAAAATGCGTGATTTGCAAGAAGGCTCGACGAGGCAAGAAAAAAACTTTTTAACCCAAAAAACCCCCAATACCCACGATCTATATAGATGATTGCATCAAATATGGAAATATTTAATCTGCCAAAATCAAACCACGATCATATAAATCAACCTGAATTGTATAAAATTAGGAGGTCCTCAGAAATCATATCGTATCGTCGCGATCGAAACAGAGTTCGCAAAGGGCCTTTCGATTAACTGCGTTCGGGGACTATTTTGAGGGAGATTTATGCTACTATTTTGCATGAATTTGTTGCTGTTTTGAGGGTCGTTATATGTTTAGGGACAGATTTTTAAGGGCTTACAAGTGGTTGTTACTTCTTTAATTTGGGACAGAACGGGGGCTTTTTGGAGGTTGTTTCGTTGTGCGGGGTGCTGTACTTGCAGCAATTTACGAGTAGTTTTGCTACAGTTTTTGAGGGCCGTCTTTACTCGATTTGGGGCTGAAATAGAGCAGCTATAATGGTTGATTAGAAGGTGCTTAGTTGCTGCGTTTAATGGCTGAACGGGGCGGAAAGCGGAATGTTTTGAGGGTTGTTTTGGTCTTGAGCGGTTGCGGCTGGAATTCTTGCAGCAGTTTAGGGGTTGTTTGCTGCGTGATTTTGAGGGTTTTTGTGGGTTTTGTTGATGTTATATTATGCTAATGCTTCTGAGAGAATGATGGTTAGAGAGGGTGCTTTTATAGGCAAAGTTAGGGTAAAGAAGGAAGGGAGTTGCTGCCGCAAGGAGCTTCGAGAATTGAGATGATGTGAGATGGGCTTTGCAATTGGGTTTGTATGGGGTTTTGGTGGTTTTACCGTGAAATGGCTTGCATGGATTGGATTAGTTTAGGCTTAGAATTTAATTAGTAATGTAGTTATTATGTATTATTCATTATTATTATATATTATATTATATTTTATATATTATTTTATTGTATATTATTATTATTATTATAATTATTTATTATTATTATTATTAATTATTATTATTATATTATTATTATTATTATATATTATTATTATATTATTATTATTATTATTAATTATTAGGCTTGTTTTAAGGGGAATGGTTTAAGGTTTATTGAGCAATCTCAGGCCTTTTAAGAAATCCGGACCAATTGACGATCGATATARTAAAATCATAGGACCCTTATTTGGGGACACATTTTTAGGTGTCTACAGTGCTCTCTCACAATGAAGAGTTCGTGCTCTCTCACAATGGTACCAAAGAGGTTGTGCTCTCTCACATCCAGAGTTTATGCTCTCTCTCATAAAGAGGTTGTGCTCTCTCACAATTAAGAGTTCGTGCTCTCTCACAATAAAGAGGTTGTGCTCTCTCACAATGAAGAAGAGGTTGTGCTCACTCACAATAAAGAGTTCGCTCTCACACGATGGTGCTAAAGAGTTTGTGATGTCTCACATAAAGAGGTTGTACTCTCTCACAATGAAGAGTTCATGCTCTCTAACGATGGTACCAAAGAGGTTGTGCTCTCTCACAATATCTAAGATAGAATTAAAGCTAAAGACATTGTGCTCTCTCACAAGAGGTAAGACGAAATTAAAGCTAAAGAGGTTGTGCTCTCTCACAACGGCTAAAACGGAATTTGGATTAAAGAGGTTGTGCTCTATCACAAAAGTTAAGATGGAACAAGACTAAAGAGTTTGTGCTCTCTCACATAAAGAGATCGTGCTCTCTCACGATGACAAAGCTGAAACTAGGCCCACAAACGATGATGAAAAGAGGTTGTGCTCTCTCACAATGACAACAAAAGAGTGTTCGTGCTCTCTCACGATAGCAAAAGCAAAGATAAAAGATAGATCCAGGCATGGACACAATTCCCCCATGAAGTCCAGGACGGAGGCACTGAAAGGATAGAGGCAGACAATAGCAAAAGCACGCACACCAAAATTCCCAATGAACACAAGAGCACTAGTGTAGATGAAAGCAAGCAAATTAGCAAAGAAAGAAACATTAACACAACAACTAATAGGCAAGCAGCAAACAACAGCAACCGCAGGTGCAGGTAAAACTAACACATTTGTTTTATAGGTACCAGGTACTTTGCCTTTCGTTTTATGAGACTTTCATCTCTACAAACTCAGCCAAAGTGGGGGCTTTTGTAGATACCTACATTTGTCCCTAGCCCAAGACGGCCGATGATAAGACACCCCTTGCAACACAAAAGTTGAATTCAGAGAGAACTAGCGCCCTAACATACCCTAAAAGGCAAGTTTTCACTACACCGGGCACGTTTCTGTACACAAAGCACCCTTCAAAGTAAGTTTTAATTTCAAAATAACTTTAAATTATTTTTAAACATTTTTCTAGAATTTTTCGAAATTTTGCTAAGCATTTTTGGAAAATTTCAAAATTTTCAACAATTTATTTAATTTTGCGATAATTAACTAAATTATTAAACCAATTCCAAAATTCATGACATTTTAACAAAACACACTATTCCTTACAAGGAATGTTATGCATATTTTTCCATAATTTTTGGATTTGTGGAAAATTAGTTATGAATTTCCAAAACAAAAATGTGCACCCGAGTGAACCAGCTCATTTCGGGAGCTTCGGGGCCGCACCCGAGCGTGGGGCCCACACGAATATCTCCCCAACTCAATCAGTGATCTTTTGTTAAAATATCGCAATCAAATAAAATCAAATGATATTTTATTTCAATTTTATATTATACACAATCTTAAAAAAAAGGCAAAACGAATCAAAATCGCAATAAAATCAATTGCAATCATATAAAATCACACATATATTTTATATGATTTTATGTCGATTTTATTTCATTACAATCTCATTATTCGAGGCAAGGCGAATCAGCCAAATATCTCAAAAATCGCAATAAAATAGTTACAATCATATAAAATCACACACATATTTTATATGATTTTATCTTGTTTTTATTTCATTGCGATCTCACTATTCGAGGCAAGGCGAATCAGCCAAATATCTCCAAAATCGCAATAAAATAAGTTGCAATCTTATAAAATTACGCATATATTTTATATGATTTTATCTCGATGTTATTTCGATTTCAACCCTTGCCTATAAATACACGAACCCCGACCTTCATTTGGGGGGATTCACACGCACTTCATACACCCTCTCTCTGCCGTTTTCTCTCCTCTTTCTCTCTCTAAAACTCTCTCAAAATTCTTCAAGCATTTACACATATTTCTTTGCATTTCAAACACATCCAAACACACACTTATACATTCAAAACATTCAAAAACACAATCAAAAGCATTCTCATACGCATTTCAAAACTCAATCACACATCCCTTCATGCACTCATTTGAGATCTTGGCTTGATTTCGAGTTCTTGGTTCGATTTGGGGTTCTTGGTTCATTTTGACTTCGATTTGGTTTGTTCATGTTCATATGAGTTCGCAAGGGTCCCTAGCATCATTCTCAATCATTAGCGCCGTGTTGCAAGGTTAGTATGAGGCCAATGTCTCAATTTCTTTACACCCTTTTGCATGCTTGTTAGAAATTTGACTTTCTAAGTAATTGGCATGTAATATTGATTAACAAACTATTCAACATGAATTTAAATCAATATTAGGCACAACTTTAATTCTTGTTGAATGCTTGCATGCTTGCAAATCACACAACTATTATGTTTTAAACAAGACCAGCAAATTGCACGTTTTCACGCCTAATAAGACTAATTCTTGGACAAATTGGCTTTAGGGCATCCTTTAATACGAATCTAAACAACACATGTCGCAACAACAAATTAGTCCTATGTGCATCTATTTATGTTAAAGCAATCCACATAGTAATTTACATGCTTAGGGTTAAAACGGAAATTTGTTTGTT
>SNQN01000513.1:52110-76645 GCA_008642245.1 Bassia scoparia
TACTGATTTCAAGAAACCAATTTTATTTGTGCAGCACCTTGTTTTCAAAAATGTTTACCTTTTCGGAAAAGCAATTAGATTCCACTCTATTGAGAATTTGTATGACTATTACTACTTACATAATGGATCAGATAGAGTGACTGTGTACTGTAGAAATAGGTGTTCATGTCAATGGGATGTGAAATTGAGTAAACTTCCTGAGTGTGAGTGTGGGGATTAGAACAAATGTCTGTTTAAGATATATGGTAGGAAAATTAGGGGTGACACATCTAGGTTCCAAGTTAGGAGTATGAGACTAAATCACACATGTTGATTTCACCACTCAAGCAAGAAAGTCACTTTAGAGTTCTTGTCAGAGAAGTACCTAGAAGAGTGGAGGAGTGACCCACATTGGAAATTGAAGAGATTCATTGAGAAGGTCAACAGAGACTTTGGGGTGCACATCAACTATTGGAAAGCTTGGTTATCTAGGGCAAGAGCAAAAATTATTTTGTATGGAGATGCATCTGAAGAGTATGCAAGGGTTTATGATTATGCACAAGCTATCCTACAGTATAACCCTGGGTCAACAGCCATTGTYAGTGTTGAAGGGATGAAAAGTGGATACCCAACTTTTARAAGGTTTTATGTTTGWTTAGAGGYAATGAAGATAGGGTTTATTGATGGTTGCAGACCTTTGGTAGGTGTTGATGGATGYCATCTTAAGGGAGCTTTTCCARRTATAATCATGGTAGCTGTAGCCAAGGATGGAAACAATYAGATATTTCCTTTGGCTTGGGCTGTTGTTGAAAYAGAGAACACAGATAGCTGGACTTGGTTTCTGCAGCTGTTGATTGATGACATCAACTTCCCCAATGGCAGGGGACTTACAATAATGTCAGACAGGCAAAAGGTTGAAACAACTCCCCTTTTGTTTGTTTTTATCCAAGTCTTCAATTTACATGTTTTAATGCTTTGTTTCATTGTGTAGGGACTGTTGGAGGCTTTCCAACAAGTAGTGCCTGAAGCTGAGATTAGGTTCTGTGCAAGACACATTTGGGCAAATTTTAAACTGAAATTTACAGGACAAGCTTTCAAGGACTACTTCTGGGCTGCTTGTAGGGCCACAATAGAGGCAGACTTCAAGGAACACATGGAAGTAATCAAGGCTCTGAATGAGGAAGCTTATAACTGGCTTTCAAACATTCCAACAAAGCACTGGACCAGATATGCATTCTCCACTAATAGTAAGTCCAACATGTTACTTAACAACCTATGTGAGACCTTTAATGCTGTGATTAGAGATGCTAGAGACAAGCCTATTGTGACATGCTTAGAATGGATTAGGAGATATGTGATGACTAGAAACAGTGAGAAAATTGAATCTATTCAGAAAATGGAGGGAGAGTTTGTCCCATATGTTGGTAGGATGTTATGTTGGGTTTTAGAAGGTGCTAAGAACTATGATGCCAAGCCAAGTAGGAAAGATGTGTGGGAGGTATCTACAGATCATGACACTTATGTTGTTAACATCACAGATAGGACATGTAGTTGCAACAAGTGGCAATTGAGAGGGATACCCTGCACACATGCAGCCTCATGTTTCCTCAAAATAAGGGTCAAAGTGGAAGATTTTGTTGATGTTTGTTATTCTAAGGACAAGTACTTGGCTACTTACACACCATATATCAACCCAATGCCTGGAATGAAAAATTTATCTAGGACAAGTGAAGTGAACCCACTGCCACCATCTATATGAAACATGCCAGGGAGGCCTTCTAAGAAGAAAAGGAAGGAGGCAGGAGAGATAGCTGAGACACAAGAGAAGTTAGGCAAGGTGCCCAGGAAATGTTCCAAATGCCAACAGCCTGAACATATCAAATCCAAATGCGAAAAATGAACCTGTTGAGAAGGATAGAGTTGCTATTAACCTGGAAAATTAATTATCCTGTTTCAGGCACACCCAAAAATGCCTTCCTGGGTTAAGACTCGTCGAAGATCGACACAAGCGAGCAGGAATCTCACATTTGCACTTCACCACCATTGTTGCTATTAACCTGCAAAATTAATTACACAATGAGCAACGAAACCGGAAAAATCACAACAAAAAAAAAAAGAAGATGAAGAAATAAATTAACCTAGGTATTGTTTTTCAAACTTTGCAATAAAAACCCAACAACCAAACTTAGGTATTTATAACCAAACTTGCGTGAAGGCTTAATTGAGAAGAAAAATTGCTACTGTTTGAAGTTTGAAAATAGTGTGGATAGCAATTGTGATTGTGAAAAAATGTCAGAATTAAAGAGGAAATTGGAGAAAAAGGAGTAAAGAAAGAAGAAAAGGAAGTAAAGGGGGCATAGGAAGACGTGAGAGGAGGAAAAAAATGGGAAAAAAACAAAATATACGCGGGCCCCACGAATTAACCCCTCTGTCAGGTATTTTTGCCAAAAACACGTTAGTTGGTACCGATTATCAAAATTTTTGCCAAACCTAGGTATTTAAGTAAAATATTCCTGAAACTAGGTATTTATTTTCAAAATTTTGCCAAAAATGCATCCAACAGACCAATCTTACTATGAATTGCTAACGATCAACACATCTAGATCACCCAACAGTTATTCAGAAATAAAGCAAATCACAAATAATTGAACCATAACGAGGTTTCAAGATGCAATGATGAAGTTTTTAGAAAAGCATCGAGCGGAGCCAGGACCAGTCCGACGCGCGGGTGACGCGCCCCGGCCGGCCACGTACAAGTATGGATGGCAACTGTGGCAACATGAAGTGACGTTGGTGCACAAATTGTTTTGTAATAATCTAGGATTATATTACTAAGTCATATCACTATAGAGGGTTATATTATCGAGTTATCTTGTTTTTCATTTTTGCCGTTTTATTAATACAGAGATATAAAGAAACAAAAGTTGCGTATAAAGAGCATGAGACTTTATGAGAGAAGGGTTATTTTTCCTCGTCTCTCAACAACCTCTCTCTCCGTGTATGCTGATTCACTCTCTCACACCACAATTTTCCTCACTTCCAATTGTTTCCTATCCACAACAAACTCTATCAAACACAAATTCCCCTTCATCTACCATACTACTTCTTGCGCTGCCCTACAAACTCTCTTTCCCATACTGTTCCTATTTCTGCCCACCATATTTATACATTCATCTTTTATATTTTTCTCATCTCTATTATTATATTAAACATATTTTATATGTAGTAAATTTTTTGTACATAATAATCGCGGTGGTGAATCACATCGTTACGAATGTTAGGAAAAATAGGTTTGGCAACAAAAGAATTAAATTATTTTTACGACTTACGGGTACGGGTATATACGTTATTATTAATACGAAATAGAATAGGAATTTACATGTGAATTATTTAATATCATTTTTCATATGATATGTTAGATGAAGTTGACTTTAATTAAAGACAAACATACGTAAGGTTAATGACTCTTTACAAAGACAACAGCCGCACACCAACGTGTTACGTGAAAAAGCATAGATATTACCTAAGTACACATAACAGAACTCAATATTTGAAATAATCAGCGAGATAATTCATGA
This sequence comes from Bassia scoparia, assembly GCA_008642245.1. Taxonomy (NCBI): domain Eukaryota; kingdom Viridiplantae; phylum Streptophyta; class Magnoliopsida; order Caryophyllales; family Amaranthaceae; genus Bassia; species Bassia scoparia. The sequence goes on from SNQN01000513.1 coordinate 55,668, forward strand.
GCAGAAAAAAATATTTGTTTAGACACATTGTACATCAACAAAAAAACATAAAACTCTAATACAACAACAAACATTTTTCTAATAACATTAAATCCAACACCATGCAACAAGGGCCACGTAACCAATATTACGAATCAAGAATTAGTAGAGTTACAATAATTATATAATTTCCACAGAAAAAAATAATTAATTACTTAAGTTTAGTGACTGTACCCGGTTGAGAATATTTCAGGACGGATTATCTAGTTATGTTAGGATTTGATTAAGGGCAATCAACAGGATTGAGTACAGTTATTGAATTTTATCTGATTCTTCAAAGAGTTTGTGTTTCAATAAAGAATAGATAAAGCCAAGCCAATTTAAAGGTATGTGTTTTTACTATACTTATAGCATAAGAGTAAGGTAAATAAGATATAGACCTGTGGGTAATTTTGTTTTTTAATTTTTTATAGTCAGAAGAGGAAATGAGAGTTACAAATATAAGCGTTTGGAGAAGTTTAGAGCAGAACATAAATGTATTGGTTTTTGAGACTGGAGACAAAGACGTACAGTGCAGATAATTGGCAATACATCTGTTGGCGCTGTCAAGCTATTACTCGATTTTGCATGTCGGGTCCTGACGCGCCAGTAGGATGACTACTATCTGTCATTTTTTTTTTTTTTCTCACATCACACAAACATGTGTGGGGTGTGAATTAAAAAAAAACTCTTAACACAGAGTACCATATATGTGGCTAACAATGATGGATTATACACATTACTATGTTTTACTATGCTCCTTGCGTTTGTAGGTCAGGATGTATATACATGTATGGTCAGCTGTCACTCCTATCCCCGACAAGATAGCGAAGTCGTTATATTGTTGACCAGTTGTAGTTGGAAATAAGTCCACCTAATCAAACAGAACAATTCAAAAAAAGTGCAAACTTATTTTTATAGACTACAACCATCAACCACTACTGGTTGCGTTGCATCACTCTAGTTGAGTATACTGGCTCGCTCTATAACTTCAATTTTTGTGCTTCCCCCAAAATATCTATTCAGCAGCATTAAATTGTAGTTATAGCACACCCTTTATTGAGGATATATTCCTCCAACCGCAGTGCCGACAAGCACAAGTACACTACAACACAAAATCTATTAGATTAACCTTCCTCTTGGAGTCTTCAAATCCCGTTTCATAACTGCAACGTGTAAATACAACTACCCCTACAAGTATGTCTCTCCCCCATATAAGTAATTCTCTAATACCACATCAATGCATTTAACTTCTATTACGTTTCATAGACTCCCCTTTTCACTACAACACTGATTTTTCTCGGTATGATCACCTATAAATAAAAATATTAAAAACAGTTATAGTATTAAAGAGATTGCTAAGGAAGCATTATACATCAACCATAGGTAAAAATAATTACAAACCTGGCGACCTGGTACAATTACTAGGAACCAATTGCGAATATTCATATATTGGGTAATATTTTATCCAAATCTATAGTTTTGTGTTAAAGTTTTCGTAATCCATCTTTTCTTGACAATAAATGTTAAATTAATGGGCTCAAAGTACTATCCTTTCCCAGGAATATATAACGAACTATGATCCGGAACATCGTTCTGAGGATCAAAAGATTCTAGTTTGGTTAAACAGAACAGATGTATGACATTGGAATTATAATATCAATAATACCTCTCAGTGGCATGTGAGCTATGTCCGTCACAATGATCACCAATATCCATACTAGAACAATTATCGTTCGAAACCTTAGTATCCGTTTTATAACATAAATAAACGACAAGATACGCTATAATAAGTTCAGTGTAAGTGTCCGTTTTGATCCTACTTGTTCTCGAGAATTATTCTTAGAAGCGAGAAGGAAGAGGTATCGATATAACATCACTACCTATGGGCGATTTTAAACATAAACATAGTACATTCAGACCCGTGCAAAACTGTAGCTATTAGCAGAGTCAAGCGTATTAGGTGTTATTTTCTATTAGTATGCAAGAAAAAATAAAAATCTGGAAGATAAATATAATAAAAACATACATGATGATATACTATTTTAATATAAAAATTAAATAATACCTAACTGATATTAAAACAAATATTTAAACGATATATAATCTATAGATATATATATCAATAAGTTATAAATATCCAATAAATTTACAAATAACCCCCAGTAAAATATAATGAATATCTATAATTATTCTAATCACAAAAAAAAACATATAATTATATAACCATACCTAGACAATAGACGTAAACATGTCTTAATAACCATACAAATTAATATAGACTAATGTTCAATGTTGAATGAAACTTAGAAAAATCAAATTTATGCGACCACAAGACACCCATTCTATATAGTGAATACTAGGTGCACTACGGTGCGTTATTTTTGTACAGAAAAATAGCGGTGTAAGATTCTTTTATAGTAGGTTAACGAAAGTTGAATCCATACAATGGTACGACGTATAGTTATTATTATATATAAATAAGTAAAACAATAAGATCATGGGCTATATAATCTTTTCCTACTAACTCAGTCTTAAGATTAAACCTCAAGACTACCATAATGTATTCTACTAATATTATGCTCTAACAAGCATTGATTGTTTATGTTGATCATCTAGCTGATTACTAATCATACGCATAAGAGCTTAAGTAGGGAAAATTTAAGGAAAAGAAAGGGCTTTTAATTGACGTCCCCTAGAACTAGTTGTTCAAGGTGTTCTAGCTAGGCGGGCGGACCCATATGGAAGTGAATGACCAAATAAAACCCAAAACTTAACGAATTATGTAACCAGATCATTCCCAGATATGTGAACACGTAAAGCCGACAACAGGTAGGGATTGCCCCTTGATTTTTTATTTTTTTTGGGATTTGTACAACAATCACGCCCGAAGGATTGAGTTTTCCTACGCTACTACCCCCAAGACTCTATATGCCCTCGAAATATCTAGTTTTTATACGCACTAAGTTAGCGCCCAAACGTTACCAAAATTGGCTCTCGTGACATGCTACGGTTTGTCAGATAATTTTACTAAATTATTCACTTTTATTTAAATGTCTCAACTCATCGATTTATTTGACAAATTTGACTTCACAAGGCAAGTATGTCTCATGTAGAAATACCTGCCTAGACTATAAATGGTTGACATCTAACAACTGGCGCTATTTCGGCGCTGACAAAAATATTATAGTTCATCGGAAAATATTCCCTATATAGAGTGAAGTGTTACACAATAGTTACCTCCCATTACCGCCCATTCGCTGTTTCCATATTCGGATTGATTAGGAGAGCTATATTCCACCGGAGTCGCGCTACGCAATAGAGATCGGTGTGATAATGAATGCCTATTAAAACATATCTCGATGGTGTTAATACGATCTCTATTCGTGAAGGTGTAATTGACGCAGTCTTGGACTTGCGATAGCTCTGCAAAACAGAAAAATTAATTAACTTGGAACAGGTGGCGTTGCAACAAAATTAGTTAGTATAAACAAAACAATCATATATCTCTACAATATATAGGGGCATTCAAATGGTAATCGAAAGGGGTGATTCGCGTTACACAATGATTGCGTATCGATCCTCACCACCCTAATAGTTTCACTTTCAATTTAATCTTACTTCCGGTGAATAAAGACCACAAGACTGATTAGCTCTAATCTCTACGTCTCAATTTATGAGGTCATATGTTGCATTGACCCATCATTCACACTTACATAATTTCTCGTATCTCCACACTCTCTATACTGTCAATAGTTGGGAGGTCTCAACAATTCCACGGCACCAATGAATTCTTCAACACATTAGCTACTACTCCAACTACACCCGCTCCTTAGAGTGATGTAAATGATATTATTGGAATAGTATTTTCTAATAAACGGCAGTTTCTAACGCGGAGAAAGCCATATAAGCAGCATGATACTTCGCTCCAAGCTTCTCTATTACTCGATTTCAAACAATAATTGGATACTACATCCTATTTTGTTGCGAAGTATAATTGCATCTGTAAACAAGACGAAAGAAGATCCTCTATCATTTATGTCTCAGATAATCGATCTACATTGAATAAGCGTCCTAATTATCTAATGTTGTGATGCTTTGCCAACCTAAATAGCTACAGTACAGTGAAGAGGATATTTCGTATTGTGTATCTCTTAAATTGTGTTGCTGTGGTGTGTAACCAAGACCATCTAATATGACTTACTACATCAGCTTGCGTCTTACCTAAAACTAACATAATTACAGACTTACTCTGGCATCTACATTAACTCATCATGAGAACTTGCTCTATGCTCATGTCAATATTAGAATACGAGAAGTTATTGCTGAATGTCTCTGCGTTTATTGATTGAGACATAAGACAGCAAAAGCTTAAGTAGATCAAGCCAAGCAAGATTCAAAACCGTGTGCCAACTACCGATATTGACTATGCGCCAGGAATCAAAATATACGTTTATATGTCTAACTCACCCGTCATCGGATGAGAAGGAGAGTAAGATTGAGACAAGAGTAATATGCATGTAGTGGTTATGATTCACTAACATTAACCAACCGATAACAAAGGGTAATGACTGTGTGTCAAGCTAATTTGCTTAGTAGTGGCAATTTGTATCAGTTCAAGTGACGAAAGTTAACAGCACTCTGAGAGTTGGTAGCAAATGTCAAGTGGTTGTCATATGCTAGTTGAGTTCACCCATTATTTGATGGAAGTGACGAGTTGCTAATTGATTTATTGTTGGGAAATAACGATATAGTTAAGAAATATATCACTAAACACACGTGACCTAGTGTTGGTATGATCAGAGACGTAGAGCATCAGTCATGCATAATACCATCTACCGAACCCGTTAATTGGTATGCACTTTAGTATTATTTTTTTTGATGACGTATTCACGCATCTTGTATCAACCCACATTATTTTCGTTGCCAAAACATCAGTCCAACTGTCCTGTCTTACCTATCAACGTTAAGAACAATTAACACTAAATCGCAATAATTTTATATAAGGTGCAATCTCTCTCTACACCCTCTTGAAAATAGTAATAACCATCGGGAAACCTTCAATGGGAACACGTTCAATCCTCCCAATACAGACTTATTGATGCATTAAACCAATAAGGCTGGTCAAAACTGTGTAAAGCGTCGACAATAGAGATATCCAGCTATGACATAACTAATTTTTTCGTAAATCGACATGAGACCAGAGCTTTATACACCCAAACCAACACCGTGTGTAGAGTACATTACCCTACATTGTATATTTACTCCATATCATAATAACTAACACTGGGCACCCTCTGATAAGTCCCCACCCTCTGCCATAGATACGTGCCTAATTGGTGAAAGTATCAAAATTCAACAGATGATACGAACCTTGGTAGTTGAGCACCAATTTAAAATAAAAAAATGTGTAAATGAACACATTTATGAAAACTCATACAAGAATTTGATCAAACCTCTCGGTTAGCCATGCCACTGAGGGCCAATTGTTTTTTGGTTAAGGCTTGGCGGCGTCTAACCGTAGTGGCGTAAATTTAACCCTTACGGTTATGAGTACAAACGCCTAATAAATTTCATAAGGCCCATTAATATTTGGTTAGGGGGTATAGCGTATAAAAACACACAAAATACATCTCTGATCAATCATAGTCCTCTTGACCTCCCCGAGAAGTATCTCACAAAAAGAAGATAAAAGAAATAAAGGGATCAATCCCCGTCTCTGTTTTGTTGTATTTGCCACCTATCTGTGGGTAGCATATTGGTTCAATAATTACCTAATATGGTCTACATTCGTTGCAATATCCCAATCACTGCTCTTCCTCGCAACACCATCAATATGAATAACTTTTGTATGCAGTATATTAACTAATTTAGCACGTTTCAAATGAGAACACTAACAATTTATAAATGTATGCCCTTAGTCATCCATTCCTCTTAAGCAATACATAGATTATAAAGTCCGAGATAAACATGTTTTGTTATTGCGCTAATATAATCTCGATCTTATAGTCCTGACCGGCGGCGTCGAGTTTTGGTGTTTCACAAAAATACTCGTGGGCCCGCGTATTATTCTATAACTGAAGTATAATACTTTGGTCATTACCTTTTTCATAAATACTAAAAAAAATTACTCTGTGTAAATTTAGATAAGTTGAAAATAGTTAATACGTTACATGATAATTATATATAACTGTATTTTTTGTGTACAATTACGCCGCCCCTGTCTTTTGCCTACTCTATGCCGTTAATTCACCTGATGTGTTGTCGTTTGATTTTTTTTTTAATTGTGTTTCTGTAACAATCACTTTATGAGTCTGCAATACGTTCACAACCACACAAATCATTTCCTTTGTTGTACGTAAAGACCATCATCTTATATCATCTTCCTGTAATAATATTTTTCTATATCTCCGAACTACTAACTCACTCCTCATTAGTTCATACATTCAGATAATACACCAGTCATCATCTCCTCTTTAGGTGTCTGCTGCCGCACTTAAGTCCCTATAACCAGCTCTCCATACCATAATTTTCTTTAAAATCCATACACATAGCAACGAAAGCGAAAATTATCACAATAACCTCCGTAACATACTTTGTTAAATATCTTTCAGCCTATTAACCAAAGACAATAAATAACTAAAATCAGTCAAAAATTATTTTATTCATTGCAATTCGAAACTTCTTTACATTTTCCACATAAACCCTAAATTCAAACTACTACCATTATTCTCTTTAGCCATCTAACAAAATGACAAATCGTCTTGCACATACAGACACTAGCAACGGGTCGCAAAATAACACTATAGTCTAGAGTGCCAAAACATTAGTATAAAGGTGCTAATGTCTCTTGATACCTTATAATAATCTAAAGATAATTAAGCCAAAATGAATGTTCTACTAGCCCTTCCCTATCAATAGACATAAGCCTTTATACTGAACATAATTATAAATACCAGTAATCAGAGTGTAACGTATATCACACAGGTCCTGATACACCGATCAAAACCTATACTATACACCCATTAATAAATATTACTGGACCAGTCCTGGAAGTTTTGGGCCGAAAGAAAGCATCCAAATGCGCCACCGGAGAAGTATAATTATATATAGAATTTAAATTCTAATGACAACAAAAATGTAAAAACAGTATTATACAAGATCCTGTGTACGAATATAAACATAAAGCCACATAGTAGCATCCTCTAATAGCTCATCAAATTACTGTCCAGCTAATCATCGATCCACAATATCCGGATCAAATTAGATATTCACAAAATCTTCCCTTGGAAAGATTAGTGTCTACAATTATATACCTCACGCATTTTGTTTATTATGTCTCAACGAAAGTGATTCACGAAACTTTTACTATACCAAAATAGCGATTGTGAGTATAAATACCACTCTAGAAAGCACATAATTTGAGTGTTCAATCTAAAAGTTGTGACGGTATGGATATATTATAATTCTAACACTTAAATGTAAAATGTTCTCCTAACGGTACAAATCTACTAGGGTATACAATTGTTTATTAAGTTTTATAATTTATTAAAGTTCCTACGCAGAAGAGAAAAATAAAGGTTGTATCAGAGGAAGTTTGAGAAAAAAGAATATTCTGCGTTAGAACAGACATAACAACTTGGAGATATGGACATAAAATTATCTAAAATTCCTCAAGTTCGATAAGCGTTAGAAGCATGATTCATAAAAATTTGCAATAATGTAGCTCATACCTAAATGGGTTGGAAGGAACAAGCATACTATAAGATATACCCAACTATCATTCCAACCTTACTCGCAATATGAAGAAAAGAGATCATCAGACATACACTCGTTCTTCGCGGTGAGATCGAGGAAGAAAATAGCCTGAGCTACCAGTCACGACAAAGACCACACTCAACATATCGACGTAAACATATAGATCGAAGAAATGCGACAAGCACTCAAACCGAGTGCTATTGTGCTAAAAATAAAATAAAATTTTATCTTTATGAGCAGCAATAATCAAACAGAACGAACCCTCGATCTCAACACGCGCTGTGGTGTGCGGTTAGAAAGCCATAGACTTGGACAAATCATCGCACCCATAAAGCGTCCAAAGCGTATCTATGGTAGAGTCAATGACCTCAGTAAGAAAAGTATAAAACAAAAAATATGACATGAACAAGAAGCTAAATAATCCCACTGCGCAACTCAGAACTAACCAAAATGGTCTCGCGCCACCGATGGTTGCAAATAATACAATGAAGGTTTTGTATAAGAACCAATCAACTAATCTTTTTCGTGTAGATTCGCCAAAACGGCATAATAACTAATAAAATACACAATAGAAACCTTAACCTCGCAGTTTTTTGCCATATACCAAACAAAATAAAAAAGCGAAAGCCTCGCGCATAACGACAATAGAGCCAACTCGGCTCTAATAATATATTCTCACATTCATCTCTTCCCTCCGTAATAAAAATTCAAAAACCCACCACAGCAATTTAGCCTATAATTATAAATGAAACAACACCATTTTGAAAAAAAACTACACAGAAAATTATCAATGCTACATAACAACTGAATATATACCACTTCCCTAAAAGTATAAATAACACACTGCAAAACATAGCCAACCATCCCAATCCAAATCATTCTCAACAGGCTAAACAGCTCACCTCAACAATAACGCTCATTTAAATAATATTCTAAGATAAAATCCTATTATCAAAATCTAAATAGTAGTACCACCTAAATTAACAACTTATAAACTTGTATCAATTGCAAACAAGTCCGTTCATACTCAATCGATTTGATTTACTGTCTGTCCTGACAATTGATGCGCCTTATGCTCACGTTAATACGCTATGATTGCCTCCGTAACAATACTGTTAACATTCATATTTTCGGGTGTACAGCGCCACTCAGTAGTCAGCTGTATTTTTTGAAAAAATTCAAAGTCGTAATTGTGTGTCGTAATAGCTCTATTGAACGTACAGAAACCATAGTCTAGACTCTATCAAAAATAAACCCATGTGAGCCTAAGCATCCTTGTGCAGAGGTGTTCATCAAATGTACTATATGATCATGAGTACTTCAATTACACACGTCAATCTACTTAATGAATAAAAATAATATAATAAAGTAGCGGGATACATATTCACATACCATCCACAATCACACTACCGAAACCATTTAGGAGACACTCTCAAGAGCTTATATACAGTAGTCACACAACCACAAAACCACACACTGTAGTCGTAAAGATAAATTTATCTTTTTCTTTTGGCCAAACGTCAATTTTTTATATCTAAGTCAAGTAATCGAGATAATTAGTCTATCAAAACCAGCATCAAATTAACTAACTATACGTATTGTTTAATATAAACATATAGAGAGTGTAGAAAAAAAAAATACACACAACTATACGCAATCTGACTAATCAAAATAATGACGTGCTAAAGCAGGGCAATAAAGATAAGAGAGAATTAAAAACAGTTATACAGCGAAGTAGAGCAAAAGTACATTGAGGGAATTAAATTCCTGTGATACGTAATCATGTGGACCTGTTGTAAAGGACTGGAAAATAGGAATTAAGTATTGCGCAGGAAAAATTGGAGTAGGGGAGCAAGAGAGTAACATTCCACTAAGGATTGACGAAGAAGCTCATCAACAGGTTGAGAAGACGAACCGGAAAAAAGAACTCAACACCCCTCCATCCATTAAAATGCATCCAACTAACCGGATACAAACATTGCCTTTCTACATTCAAAGAATCACCAGAGAAATTAAAAAGAAAAATGACGTAAACCCCTATCCCCAACGACCCACACCACACCGATGCATACGAAACTACAAAACTTGAAACACTACCACTGATAAGCAAACTTTGGGCATCCCGAGACTGTTGGCCCGGACGTCATACGTCATTATAAAGGCCTTAATATAAACCTACTACCTCTCTCACTCTGAATCCTTTAATATTCCATTTATTTTTATTATAATTTTTGGAAATAGTATCTGAATTTGTACTCAATATAGGGGTGACAAGTTGCGATTGTAAAACTAGAAAAGAAGATAAATACCTACCATTACTCAGAAACCTAAATAATTGTGAGTAACCAAAATAATATCATATATATCTATTTCCATACCATTTTATCTACTCAATCGAAGGTATATACCTTTTCATCCACCAAATATATCCTACGAATTATAAATTTAATACAAAAAAATCTCCTGAATTTGCTTAGCACCGTCATTTTAGCAGATCGCGAGGAATAGAGAGAAGACTAAAGAACTCTGCGTTAGAATTTTAATACACTCCAACAAATAAATTGTTGTGCTATATAATAACCTCATATAGACATAAAAGATGTTAGGCATGATTGAGACGTGGTGGTGTATGATGAGAGATAATACTTATCTTTCATACGACTTAATTATAACAATCATCCGCAATACGGAAATAACACTTCTAATACCGCAAAATTAGATAAGGGTAAGAATCTAAACCATTTATTTTAACAGATGTATAAAATAGTGCACTAGAATAACATCAAAACATTATTACCGTATTTAGACATACGAAATAATATAATCTATATTTATTATCCATTATGAGTGTGCATACCCTAAGATAAAAATAACAGGCAAACGTAACCCTCTAACAAAAATGAAATATTTCCATATCAACATATTAGCCTTTAAAAATACAATGATAAAAACGACTAATAATATACTCCTCGGCAAAATAGATTAAAGTGTACGATAAATCCCTACTCTCCAATAAGCATAAACAATAAATACCCAAGAAGAATTAACCGTGACGTAGTTGGTTAATATATACCCTCACATTACTACTTTTTTATCTATGAATGAACAACTATAAGTAAGCTGGTAAGTGAGTATATAAGTACGCTTTCTAACAACTAGAACCAGCACTAATAACATTATAAATAAACTGTGACTGTACTTAAAACACAATAATAACTTAAATAGTATGGGAATCTGAGTAGGAAAATGATAAAAAGAACGGTATTAATGACGTATATTACTACCACATATTAATGTGTGATAGATGAGGATATACAAGTAATTGAGATATCAAAAACACATTAGAACTATGAAATTGACAACATATATTTTTACTCGGAGTCAACCAAACAACAACCCATTTCACTACTTGTGTGTGGTATCGTTGGGTGAATTGGTCATGTGGGCATGGAATAGAAAATACAGTGGCGGGTATTAGGAAGACATCCGTGTCTTTTCTGTTCTGGTCGTTCTAATATTGATATACTTTATACTTATTAATCTTTTAGATTATTAGACTCCAACATATTAGATGTCACCCACAGATGGTGACAAAAAGAATGATGAGAAAAATCTGACGATATCGGCGACAAATTCTCACACGATGAATGAGGAACACTGACAAGTGGTGGTCCGGCAACAATCTGAACCGATACATTAGCACACCATCTTATAGTGATCATAAGAATGGTTATGGGACGTGTCTCAAATACAACACATTTAACTATCAATATACATCCTAAATTATTGTGATTCAATAAGGACCAGTATGAGACCCTTAAACCTCCAAACCACACTAACCACAAAATGTGTCATGGTCACATAATGGACTGAAATAATATCTATTCCCTTCGCACAACACACTAATCATCGCCAATCACTAGCCATACAACCACTCATATAAACCAACTGTAGATAGCGTAAAAGCATCAAAAAAATCACTTAGCAACAACTAAAAATTCCATTTACAATTATTTAAGCAGATACAAATTATATTTAAGCAATCTACAATCCGATTTTACATAAGAAAACAATTTATCCAAACCATCTTAGGAAGCTAAAATCCTACAACTATTTAGACTCCACAAAATAGCACTCAGTATATCAGCACAGAAAACAAATAATCAAATATCTGGTAAATTATTTCATCTCCAATTTAAACCAATCCGTAAGGTATACAACAAAAATTAAAAAACAAAACAAAAAAACACACAAAAACAAACCACTCACGATACTCTCTACTATCAACCCCTAACTCCTGCACTCAGATCATTACGGCTCTAACAACCTCAATCAAAACTCATATCTTACACCACCTTCTTCATCCTCACAGACCAAATATATCCTGATCTCTATGCTCCTGCATTGAACACCACTAAACGCCAACGGGAACACGTTCTCAAACCACGCTACACCTCCAGCAACCAACCTGTAGACCTACGCTCAAACTACTGCAACCATCTACTGCCCCATGCAATCGATCCCACCACCATACCCCCTCAACCTTCGCTAAAACCATAATTGATCGCCAAGGTCCAACAGAAGAGCAACGACCTCCGCACATTCTGCTGTTGCGCACCACCTATATAACCAGCAACCAGCATACTCAAAGAGCACCATCATACCTATCTCGTGGGGAATCAGAGGCCACGTCGGAGGGCAACAACAACGCTTGAGCAAGTCCATACCCATCTGTCGATGCACAGACGCAGCACCAAATGGGAAGCAGACCCCAACCAAATATTCATAGCAATCCTCCACCATTTCGGACGGGGCCCAACTTGTGTGCCACAAGTGGACTCGGGAGGTTGTTCCGTTGCGCTGCCCAGCCAACTCAATCTGATCAGAGTATGCAAAATGACACCAACTGGTAGATTCTACAATCTCAAGCTTCGCATTCTCTTTTATGTATTTTTTTAAGCACTTGTGAAGATGCGACCGGAAGGCGAATGCCGTGGTGGTAGCCGAACGGTGGGTGGATGTCGTATAAGAGGGTGGTGCAAAGTGAGTATAACCCTGGGGTGGGGCGAAGGAGGGTTGGATGCGAGACGGTGGATGACCATAGCCATGTTGGACGTGATGCTTAGTGACAACAACCCACGCGAACTGGATTGGTGCCCCAGCCACCGGCAGACGAGATCCGAACGAGAGTTGTGTGCAAAGTAGTGAAGTGATGTGCGTATGACCGATGCCGTGACCCAACTTCATTTAAAACAAAAAACCAGACTACACAACGAGCTATTTAACATTTATGCAAGATAGGTGTTGTAGAAAAGGTTTCGGTGAATATAGATTTAAGGTTCACATAAACACTTATTTTCTCTGCTAACGCATACTCAATTATACAATGATAAAAACAAATCGAGAAAGAGTGTCAAAATTATCGTAATGTTAACTACTCAGTTAATACAGAGAGGATTAGCAAACCAAAGAGAAAAATGAAAAGAAATATTGAGACTACAAAGGTTAAATGGTGCGTAATTTCTCTATAAAGGATACATAATTCTCTTTTTAGTGGGCATTATCTTTAATAAACTTCCGTCCCGAGTAACCTTGTATGGTATAATGATACTGCAATCAAGTAAACTATTTATATATAGATGATACAATAAAATAGAACCCACATTTGGTTATCAAACAAAATTAATTTGTTATGGCCAGCGCCGAAAAATCATCTTTTTACGCCCCAAATCATTAAATCCCTGAATGATGAATACCCAACATGGTGTAAACATGAAAATCCACTACGAAAATACTTATGTATTCAGATAAAGATTCCTGCCGATTTACTGCATAATCAAACCATCACGTTTTCTTTTAACCACTAAAAAATTTCCGAATATATAAACACAATATATATTACTTTCTTAACCTCAAGCCCGGGAGGGACTAACAATTTCAAAGAACATATAAATTACCTATGCTAACTACCTTCTCTAGATGTGCAAGATTAGAGTAAAGCATATAGATAGAACATATAGCACTAAAAAAACATAGCAACCAAAATATATTAAGTAAGCTAAAAAGTTGGTGCAATCCTAAGCACAGAATGAAAATAACTAAATAAAATATATGAAAATTATATATAATCTACCTTACCCTAATAACGAATCGAATAACTATATATTTTACACTAGTGAAGTAGCACCAGCACTGAGTACGCATCGAGTAATACCATATACAGTATTCCCGTTCCTGTAAACCAAAAAATACAACAGACAACAAATACTCACATGTCCTGACGGAACTCCTAATAAGGGCTAAATATAGTCTAACTATAGTACAATCCCAAGTACCTGTTGACTGTTCACATCGAACGCTAAAATAGGATATGCAGTTTATAAAAATAAAATGGTATACACAACACACCGCCAGCGCGGAACACCATCCAACCACCATGGTAGCTCCAAGGAGATCAATTTAAGGGAATCTTCTCAACGGATTCTACCGAAGGTTTGCAGTACTGAGAGTTAGAACTCTAGCGCAATACGCGAACCACTGTCCAACCTCTGCCCAATCCCGTAACATGAGCTGGGACTTATTGAACCCAAAAACGATATCCAGAGCCACCACGGACCACCCGTCGACCCAAGAGACACAAGACCACCAAAACAAGGTCTGACCAACACCACGCCCAGAGCTCCCCTTTTTCTGAGTTTGAGTCACCATCTCTTCACCTAATTCCACATAAGTTCACTTCCATTGAGATTTCACATGTTTTCAAGTGCGTTGTTATGCATTAGCCCGAAATCATCATAACAAACATACCTAGTTCGTCGGAAACCACGCGCGTTCTGGGAGGACTTATCTTACTAGTTTATCTCTCGAGAAGTCTGACGAATATAAGAAGCTCTAATCTGCGATAGCAGACAACAGAGTATTGGGGCATCAACCATACCTCGATCTTAACTCCCGAACACATTGTACAGGACAAGCTTTCAAGGGACTCATTCTAAGTCCACCTACCTCTGACCCTCGGGCATGACCCTTAGTCAGTACCAGACTAACTGCCATGAAAGGATATTCCAGATACCGAGACGTTGCAAGGCAAAGCACAAATGTAGAAACACAACAATCGATATCACATATGGTCCAACACAAGGGAATTTAGACACCAATGTGACAAAACATAATAAAAGAGAGAGATACACACATAGAAGACTGGTTATACACAACATAGAAGACAATATAAAAAAAAAATAATACCCAATAATCACTATCTAAGAGCCGATTGTACAGAGAAAGATGATATTTTCGAGAACATTACAATGAGAAAGGACCCCATTGGGGCAGATCGTCCCCACGCTTAACATGCAAGTAATACATACAGAAAAAGAGGACTACAAGACAAGGCATACTTACACGAAGAAGATCTTAGAAATCCCATAACCAGGTGACAACGGGCTAAGAGAACGAGGGGGCTAGTAGCAACCACCACATCATGACTAGATGGACGAGGAAGTTGCTTGGCACCAAAGAATTACGATGACTTATAATCGCTGCGACTCGTTTAAGAAGAAGACAATGTATGGTCATAAGACCCATTACCACTATATGCCACTAGCCATCCAGACTATGCATTCCTCACGCCAACTAAATTAGTAGTTAACACTCACAAACATAAGGTTAATCATCTCACTTAGATCAATCACCGATATGTGGACCGGCTTTTAATGCCTTCAGTGCCAATTACGCAATTTCGCGATACAACGAGTCAGACAACGCGCCATATTACCTTGTGGATGGCTGGACATAGAGAATGACCTTTTCTCCAATTCACATGACGTCAGTTGGATCTTAACTTTTAGGATCGAGTCGGGAGTCCCTTTCCCTAGACTTATATTTATTCTTCTTCTTTTGTGATTCACTCACATATAGTTATAACTGGAAGTTTACTAGTGTAAATCCATAATGTAGAGTTTAGGAATTAAAGTTCTGACAAATAGACTCAAGACAAACAAGTGAAGAAAATCTCAAAAATCTATTCAGGTAATCACAAACTGTTGGGCAGCTCTTTGCTTCCATTCAATCAAAACCGTCCTCTCTTCTTTTCTCATGATTGTCGTTCACCGCACCTCTATGTTCGGATTTAGAGGATGTAGTTGTTATGCTTGTTGGTCTATCTCTAGTAATCGTGAATGGGAATAAATTGCTATTAAGAACTATGTAGTGAGCCTCCCAAAGCGACCCTCACCAAATTCAAAGTGATAGCGAAAGATGTGTCAGGTTGCCAAAGAGGGCCTTCTGTTCATAGGCTGTCCAATCATCCAAACCAGATGTACAATGAACAACCCTTTCATGTTCTTCCCTCCATATGTATACCCATCTTACCAAGGTCTAGCAGACCTACGGTAAAGTATCGCTATGACAACAACCAGTTGGCGAAGACCTATGTATGTAAGAAGCGACGTAATATCACCTGTCACCAACGATGCAAGCCCTCCTATGTTATTCCCTATCCATATACATATAGCGAGTCCCACACATACGGTGGGACGACTAATATGCTTGTATTGATAGAGTCCTCAATGTTACGAGTGTGTCGATAGGACGAAAAAGAGACTACTTACTGTGCGCGACCAATAAGTAACAAACGAAATAAAATCAAGAAAATAACCCAATGAACCGTGGAAATTGAAAAAAATGGATCTAGGCACAAGATAGAAAACGCTATAAATGAACCCACAAATTGCACAAGTTACAACCTGCTCTGTCATCATAGCAAATGCAAAAACAGTTCCAATTAGGTGCAGAGAGACACTTATCTAACAAGATCGCAAGAAATACACAAAGAGGATATGCCGAACCCGCGAACAGACGCAAGAGATAGACTGAAGACAGCCAAACAAAGAAGGTTATACGTGCAAAAAAGCGCACACTGGTGCCGACGACGGAACAGTTGTGTGCTCACACTTCGCGTAATCATTAAGCCAATTGTCTATTCACGCCAAGACACTTACAATCAAACACTCCCAAATGCCGCGATACAAAACAAGAATATACAACCCCTGCATTGACGAAAGTGATAGTGACGATACTTCCTGCCTCAAACACGTATATATACCATTTATGTAGCGATGAGAATTGGCTGCAATATTTTGCGTTCCGCGATGATGATGCTAATGCTCTAATCATCTCACATCCCAGAGAGATATGCACATTTCCTGTGGTTCAGAGTGCTCTGGTTCGACTGAATGTAGCAATCTGATACACGCACAACATGGGTGTGCTGGATCTTGCCTCTCTCTTATACAAGGACGAATACTGAGCGCACCGGATCCCTTTCTTATCCAACCATTCGTTGAGTCTCTTGTGCTAGATACAGAGATCTGCCGATGGATGTTCTCAATTTATCCACTAGATATGCGTGCGACAGCTCAACTCTATGGTTTCGCGCAGATACATAATCTCTACACAAGCTAAATAAATATAGAAAAAGATTACATTGAAGAAAAAGCGCGTAAAATAAACTTCTCCTAGTGTAGCAACCCGACCGGATTATTAGACTCGTGTATTTCATGCGAAACTCTTGCAATAAAAACCAACAACCAAACTTGGTATTTAGTTACACCAAACCCTATGCGTTGCAAAGGTCTAGCCATACTCCACATAGAGACTACACATATTACCACCAAATCACATCTAATCTCCTTGTCTAGATCTGCATAATTGTTAGAAGCTTTGAACATTTATGCTTTTCCTTAGCCTTTTGTGTGCCGATAGTATCCTACATTTTTCAGTAGCACATCCTTTGTGTAGTGTCCAGAAAGGTCTCTAAATCGAGGACTAAATGCAACTGCGGTACACGAATAAGGGAATGAGGAACATGAAAATAGGACAAACTACAAAGCTAAAGGGAGAGCATAATGGAGACGTTGACGAGGATGGAACAAATGGGAAAAAAACAAAATATACGCGTGAGGCCCCACTGCTTACAGACCTACCTCTCTACTTTCAATGCCACTCTCCGTCCAGTAAGTCATTTTGCATCAAAAACACCGTGGATTGCCAGCTTTCCGGTATCCCAGTTCTCTTCACTCATACAGTCCCAGTATTACCTCCTCAAAAGTATTTATGCTCTCGCCAAACGCTAGCAGGATATATTCAAGAATATATCAACAAGTACTCACCTTTTCCACTTGCGCGGAAGCTCAATATTCAGTCTTACTTTCAAAGTTTCTCTGCCATATTAGACCGGTAAAATCAGAAGATTATTTCATCCACTCCCCCAACATACTCCCTATTCCAAAAATTACCACTTACACAAAACATACATTCAATTCCTATCGTATATTAGCTCATCATAAGAAAGTATGACAACCCCCGGTTTCTAATAGATACGTCATTCCAACTATACCACATTCAAATAACATGGCCACCCCTGCTCTTATTCCATTTACCTTTATTCATAGACACTCGAGGGTAGCTACATTAAAACCTAAACCAGAATAGGTCTCACATCTATTTAGCTGGGGCTCTACTCCTTCTAGATAAATAGCCAGGACGGATCCCACAATGCAAAACACACAAAATATAAGTACCCATTTCCTACATATACATACTCCAAACTCCTACCATGGCTATTTTGTTAGATTAAGGGTCAACGTTGGTGACCTTCAAAATCACAAAGCAATCACCAACCTTCTTTGTCTTCTTAATTAACATTTTGGTTTTCTGCGTCTGTGTACTGAGAGCCAATCCCACAATCCAAAAGCATCTTACCCTTTAGTCACGATTTGTCCGTTGGTCCTATATTTCAAAAATGCAATAGATCTAAGAATAGACTTGCAATACGCAGCACTCAAAGCTATCATCATGCATTGAGCATTACATACATCCATCTATGCATACGCATCCCCACCCCCTATCGCGACACACAAATATACACATTACATTGCAACACATCATGCCACACTCATAATAGCAATCCATTGCCTTCAACCACGACGCTAGGGCTCGACCCAGTCCGCGCTATACACCTAGACATAATGCGTGGCACACGTGCCTATAACGTAGTATCAATATAAACGATACGGGACATGTGTACTAGCCAAACTTGATAATCGTCTTTGCCGTGACACAGCTCAAAACATTCTTCCGAATTCACAAGCCAAGTCATAATTACCGCCCGCCGTGAGGCGCACAATTCGGCAGTGTTGCCTCCACTAAAGAGACGATCGAAAATATCCAGTCATGAGCGTCCGGAGGAATTCATTATCACACTCACACTAGGATGCCTCTCACCTCGGTGGTCAAAGTGTTTTCATCCGCTATCACTAGCAGCGTGTAATTGTTATTCTTTGTTAGCAACGTTTGAGCATCACAATATCTTAAGCTTCTAGAAGAAAGTCCAAGAGATGCGAGCGTGTAGCTAGATGGGCACACTAGTGTCCAATAGGAGGAGAAATCCGAACGAGTTGCTGCTATCCAGGATCGTTGTAGACATTCGAATTACTCCTTCTCCCAATATTTCAACGAATTACTCTTATTTGGACCCAACGTACAACGGTACTCTAATCTCGGAAGAGGTATCAGTCTACTAACAGAACGCTCAATCATAGTGTCTAAGACATATGAGGTGAGACGCGGTGAGCCGGTCTATCACTATCACCCATGGAAATAGGACATCAATCAAACGGGGAAGGACCCTTATTTTAAGGCGCTTTTCCCTTGTCTGAAACCAAAAGCAAATCAAAAGCGACTAGACCGTGATTTTTTTTCACTACTTTAGAGGTTTTAATGGAACACCATTCTCCCGCACTTCCTAAGTGCAAAAACTTAGACTAAATAGATGGTTCACACCAGAGATATTTCGTTCTGCAAGTTTCTTTCATCAACAATTATTCGAATAGTTTACATACAAACACAAGCCAATACATCATATCGTCATGGGAAGAGAGAAAGTAGTCAATATTCGGACCCATTCGCAGAAGCAAACTACGTATCCCTCGCGTAGAGGGTTAATGGTCATAGACGAGTTCCTTCCGCGTATCAGTGACATCACCAATATCTAGAGCACTTTACAAGGCTTTGATTGTCTGTGATTCGCAGGTTCATTACTCTGGCATTTCTCCGTCGCGCTTACCATCACGCAGGTACACAAGCTGCAAACAACAAAGTTCATGCATAATTTTCGGAACACGTCTGGTTGACGATTGTCTCCGCTTTCAGTAATCTGCCACAGATCTTTTTTCTCTGCATCTATGAACACAGTGAACCAGTCTTTCCAGGGTTTCATATCTATAGGTGATGATCTACACCTCACATAAGCGCCATTAAATCTTAGCATCAGGGCAAAAGACTCACGAATGCCCTAATCGGCAGCTTGGAATCTTACGTACCTCCACTCTCGCCTAACGCGAAGTTTCTCACAAACATAATTGTCATTCGAGATGTTCGGACAACTTCTGTCTTTTAGTGGTCATTCTTATCGGCACAATAATCTATCTCTTTCTGTTCTGAAGGGCTTGATCAAGAGCAACATCCTATGGTCCTGTGTCTGTAAACTTACCAGATCTTGAAGACTATACGCTTCAACATACTGTTCACAGTGATGGTGTGTGAAGAAATTTCATCCCGCAACTGTACGAGTATTGATTTAATTATCTCATTGACTTAACAGTCTCGGGATTTGCTGTCTGGCACACCTGAATTGCTGCAACGTCACGAGGTGTAACTTTTTGGGCAATCTGATTGTTTCGTTACCAATCTACGCTCCTCACCAAGCGTTCATCTTACCTCGCACGTCCATTAACTTTCGGTGGGATTTTTGGAGTGTATCATATTTCGTCACGTATATACTGCTCGCCACCATGCGGTCAAGACTGTGATTCTGCGCATAACCACATCGCTAAACTCTCCCGACACAGAGCCCATAAGTAATGCGTCTGTTTAGCTAGGCGTATTTCGTAGGGCATTGGAGCAAACCATCTCCTGGAGGATTCCCGGCCAGTGCCTTCTTATACCATGGAGTGTTTGAACAGCCTGGAAAAGCGGGATCATTACCGACACCGCATGGGGCCGCTGTGTTATTTTATGTTCCACAAGGAAGGGAGATCATATGGAATATTGTAAAGAGTTACCTTCTGCATTATGTGTTCTTGTTTTGTTAGCAAAAACCACATCTGTACACACCGTTGTACTGTCCCTCGTCAGTATATTCC
>SNQN01000513.1:99324-132422 GCA_008642245.1 Bassia scoparia
TWWWWTTTTTKSYTTYMWKGKTTTTTTTTTAATTTAAAGAATAATTAAAAATWTYAGGCATTTAACATTTCTATTAGAGAGAAGGGTTAAGGTAGTTTCTTAATTTAAATGGGTGTTTTGGAGGRATTTCATGTGGGAGCTCCATTGAGAGATTGGAGGCTCCTCATGCAAATCAACTTCTCTATTATAATATAGATTTGTAAAGTCCATTGACAAAACAAGTAGTTTTATAGATAAAATTATAAAATATTGGCCTTTTTYCGCTTACAAATCGCTTTCGAAATCTAATTATTTGTAGATGAATGTGTTCTATTAGTGTAACACTTGTTTGAATTTAAATATGGATCGGATTTGTCATCCTTTAGTACTTGTTATTGTTAATTTTTCCTTAACGGGAATGGGAGTGGTTCCTTTAACTTTCGTTTTTAGGAAAAAAGATTTTCATTTAATCTAATTAACCAAATTGATTACACCTTAATTAACTTTGGTTCATAGGAATGCACAGATTATTAAATTTATAACATATTTCAAATATTGGTATGCATATTAAATTAAATGAATGAATCGTTTTGATTGGTTGGTTGGRTGGATACAYGGATTGAGTAACTRCCGAATTCTGGACCGCATGTTTCATTTTTAGGATTGATGATTTGGCAGCTTCCTGGCCGTAGGATATTAATTCGATACATTGAGTAATTCCCTCCAAAATGGGTAACAATGATGTTTTACATATTGGAATTTAGCGGCAAAACAAAGAACTTAAAATTTCAGTTAACTCCCACTTTCATCATTTGACCARCACCATTAAAAGGTTGGGGTGTTCCATATCAGCTAGTTTTATAAGACTCRGACAAAGTGAAGCACAAACAGTTATTATGGAAAAATACGAGTGCTCCCACACAACAAAACGAATCCCCAACAAACCTCAAATTAGCCCACCTTTCATCACGCATATGACCAAGCTTAACAGATCCGGGTCTGAANTTAATCTATTTGATTTCAATTTGGTGTTATGATTTCATCCGATGTAACTTTATTCCGGTGTATTCCGACTCTTGTCTGTCCCGTTTACATGTCTCCTCCTTTTAATCTATTTGATTTCAATTTCGTCTTATGATTTCATCTGATGTAACTATAATCCGTTGTATTCCGACTCATGTTTGTCCCGTTTACATGTCTCCTCCTTTTAATCTATTTGATTTCAATTTGGTCTTATGATTTCATCCAATGTAACTTTAATCCGTTGTATTCCGACTCTTGTCTGTCCCGTTTACATGTCTCCTCCTTTTAATCTATTTGATTTCAATTTGGTCTTATGATTTCATCCGATGGAACTATAATCCGTTGTATTCCGACTCTTGTCTGTCCCGTTTACATGTCTCCTCCTTTTAATCTATCTGATTTCAATTTGGTCTTATGATTTCATCCGATGGAACTATAATCCGTTGTATACCGACTCCTGTCTGTCCCGTTTACATGTCTCCTCCTTTTAATCTATTTGATTTCAATTTGGTCTTATGATTTCATCCGATGTAACTTTAATCCGTTGTATTCCGACTCTTGCCTGTCCCGTTTACATGTCTCCTCTTTTTAATCTATTTGATTTCAATTTGGTCTTATGATGTAACTATTTGATACTAAATCTTGTTTATTTTATGGTACAAAAATAAAATCATCATAAAATTAAATATAAGTTGAAAAATCATTGAACATTCTTAATCTTGTTTATTAATGTTAATTATTAATTCTTAATCATTGAACATTCTTAGTTATTAATGTTAATTAATATATTTGATTTCAAAAACACTTCTATCATTATTATTGTTATTATTAATAATTATTAATTTTATTAGTATTAATTTAATATTATTGTCAATTCAATGTCATTTTGGTTAAAAAAACTGTAACTCTTCTAAGGAACGGCTACGGATATCCGTTCTTTCAAGATATTTCCCGGGTATTTGAAAATATAAAAAAATCAATTAGGAAAGTCGGGTTCGCATCAAAGAAATCCAACTCCGACAATTTGAATTGAAATTTTACCAGTTTCGGGTGTACGAATGAATACGAAACAACACAAAAATGTAAGATCAACTATGATTGGAGCAACGCATCGTTTCAAGATGTCCTTTGGTATTATGACGGTTTAGATTAGATTAGAATATCGATTAGTCTTTTCACGGTTTACCAAAAAAATCATTATTAACCTCGAGAAGAAAAAACTGACGCAATCACAACTTCACAACTCTTCATTTCCATTTCAAATTCTCCAAGAGCAGAGAGAAACGACTTTCACTCTTCTAATGGCTTCCCCATCAAAACACTCTCCATCTTCTCCAGCAACCCAATTCTCCCAACCCCCATCTGCAACGGGAGAAGACCACAACCCTCCCAAAAGAATGAGGCTTGGTGGTTGCGCATGTACATCAGAAACCCTGGCAGTTATGCCAGAGGAAGGGCTAGTCAGGAAGATGCTCAAGCGTTTTATAAAGGGCAAGGAAATGGACATTTCTATCTCACCTCTTGCCTACCTCCAGGATCAAGATTATGCTTCCTTCATCAAGGCTTTCTTAGCCTACACAGATGGTCATTTCAGTGGATTCTTCGATTTGCACGTTGTAGATGCACCAAAGTTGTTCCGTTTCGACAACCACCTGAAGGGCGTTGTTTCATTTTATGAACTCCACACCCAGTTGCTGCAAAGGGTAAGATGCAGCCGTCTGATGTACGAGAACATATGTGGGCAGGCTGAGACGGAGGAAGGGCACTGGTCGGTTGGAGAATGAGACAACTGTGGTACAAGCATGGGATGCAAGTCTTGCTATGTCCAGTTCCAGGTGTCCAAGATTTACAGCAAAGGTCTTTGATTTTATGAAACTTATTTTCAGAATTTATATGTATAATAAATTATTTTGGTTGTTGGATGGATTGAACTTGTATTTTGTTGTTGAATTTTATCTGGTTTTTGTGATGTATAATCTAACTTCCTGCTTGATGAAACTTATTTTTTGTGATTTGGTCTAAATCTAATTTGATGTTCGATGACTGTTTAAAGTATGGTCTTTTTTCCTGTTCATGAATGATTGTGCATTCCAGGGATTAGTGTGATTTTAGATTGACTAATTAGTGTGATTAGTTCGATTTTAGATTGAGTAATTAGTGTGCTTTAGATTGAGTGATCAGTGTGATTTTAGATTGCGTATTTAGTTGTGGTCAATATTTTAAAACCAAAATAACAGTCTTATGAAATTGGAGATTTGGTTTTGTTTTTAATGGTTTCGCAATTGGTATTGTTTGTTTGATGAACAACCGTATGGGCTCTTCCCGATGGATTATTTAGATTCAGTAATTTGTGTGATTTAAGCGTTGAAATGAGTTTCAGTAATTAGTTTGAATTTAGATTGAGTAATTAGTGTGATACTTTTGTTCGAAGTTGTAGTTATTGTTTTAAAACCAAAATAACAGTCTTATGAATTTGGAGAGTTGGTTGTTGTCCAACTTGAGACTATTTTTGTTGTAAGATCCACAAAACTATTTTTGTTTGGTCAAAGAGGGGATAGACTACAACCAAATAACATTACTAAGCAGTTCGCAACTACATTGAGCTGTTAAATTTACAACAAAGTTTAAGATACATTAGAGGGTCTGCTACCAAAATGATTCCACTCTATTACACCAGAATTACATCAAAATATTACCATAATTACCGTTACAGACCACAAATAATTAAAACCAAACCAACTGACATCAGAATACATTAGAGGGTTTGTTACCAAAATGAACCCAAAACAACTGACAAAAACATACATCTACTAGAATAGTTTTTTGTATTCTTCTAGGTGAGCTTTGACGTGATTCAGGAAATCCCTGTAATTAGGGTTTGTAATTGGTTGTGGCGGCGGTGCCGAAACCGCCGCCGGCTGATCTTTTTTAGCTTTCTTCGACTTCGAGGCCCGGGTTCTGGTGGTGGACGGTTTAGCTTCAACCTTCTTCTTTGGGTTAGATCTGGGTGTCCTCTTCTTCTTCTGCATGTTGCTGAACTGAATAGCCACCGGATAACCAAGGGACAATGGAATCGGTTCGGGGCCGATGCCATCCACCAACTGAAGCAATGCAGCGGTGGCAACTTCCTCGTCACGTAGGCTCATTCTAATGTGTTTTTTGGAGACTAAGAAAGGGAAAAGGATTTGAATGGAAATCGAGAGAGTGATTATGAACAAGAGTTTCAGGTGTACAGTAACAGTGTGGGTGATACGTTTATGACGTTATGCTCACTAACTGCTTGTATTTAAAGAAAAACAAATGGACCACAATCATTCCTCTAATACGATTGAAGGATCCTTCATTCCTCCACTCCCATTCGTAGCAAAGTGAACATTCAACAAAATGATCAAAATTGGTTTTTTGTCTTTCGAAACACGATCACAAGTAACAAATAGTTTGAAAAATANGTTGTGGTAAATATTTTAAAACCAAAATAACAGTCTTATGAAATTGGAGATTTGGTTTTGTTTTTAATGGTTTCGCAATTGGCATTGTTTGTTTGATGAACAACCGTATGGGCTTTTCCCGATGGATTATTTAGATTCAGTAATTTGTGTGATTTAAGCGTTGAAATGAGTTTCAGTAATTAGTTTGATTTTAGATTGAGTAATTAGTGTGATACTTTTGTTCGAAGTTGTAGTTATTGTTTTAAAACCAAAATAACAGTCTTATGAATTTGGAGAGTTGGTTGTTGTCCGACTTGAGACTATTTTTGTTGTAAGATCCACAAGACTATTTTTGTTTCGTCAAAGAGGGGATAGACTACAACCAATTAACATTACTAAGCAGTTCGCAACTACATTGAGCTGTTAAATTTACAACAAAGTTTAAGATACATTAGAGGGTTTGCTACCAAAGTGATTCCACTCTATTACACCAGAATTACATCAAAAGATTACCATAATTACCGTTACAGACCATAATTAATTAAAACCAAACCAACTGACATTAGAATACATTAGAGGGTTTGTTACCAAAATGAACCCAAAACAACTGACATAAACATACATCTACTAGAATAGTTTTTTGTATTCTTCTAGGTGAGCTTTGACGTGATTCAGGAAATCCCTGTAATTAGGGTCTGCAATTGGTTGCGGCGGCGGTGACGAAACCGCCGCCGGCTGATCTTTTTTAACTTTCTTCAACTTCGAGGCCCGGGTTCTGGTGGTGGACGGCTTAGCTTCAACCTTCTTCTTTGGGTTAGATCTGGGTGTCCTCTTCTTCTTCTGCATGTTGCCGAACTGAATAGCCACTAGATAACCAAGGGACAATGGAATCGGTTCGGGGCCGATGCCATCCACCAACTGAAGCAGTGCAGCGGCGGCAACTTCCTCGTCACGCAGGCTCATTCTAATGTGTTTTTGGAGACTAAGAAAGGGAAAAGGATTTGAATGCAAATCGAGAGAGTGATTATGAACAAGGGTTTTAGGTGTATAGTAACAGTGTGCGTGGGTGATACGTTTATGACGTTATGCTCACTAACTGCTTGTATTTAAAGAAAAACAAATGGACCACAATCATTCCTCTAATACGATTGAAGGATCCTTCATTCCTCCACTCCCATTCGTAGTAAAGTGAACATTCAACAAAATGATTTGAAGCCTAACGATGACTAATACGATTGTTCGGCATACGATTTCGAATAACATTAATTGGTTTTTTGTCTTTCAAAACACGACACAATTACACGAATAATTTTAAAAATAAACACTTCTAATTACGATAACGAAGCTCTCCTAGGCCGAGTGTTACGTTTAGACTATTCGACTGCAAACTGTGATTAGACTATTTATAATGCAATTAATTATCACATTTATCAGGATTAAAAACCGAGAATCAACATTTTATACCTCCAAATTTTATATACAAATGATCACTGTTAAGTATATTAACAAAAAACAATTTTTTTAAAGTCAAAACTTGCAAATGCTTCCAAAGTCAAGTTGATAAAACTTGAGCATATAGTTGTGTCATGCACACGTGCTGGACTTGCAGATTGGTTGGCATGGGCTGGGTCTTTGAACAAGTTGGACAGCTTTTCCCTTGTGGTCCAAAACAAGATGTTCTGATTCCATTTTAAGCCAATTCATCAACATATTAAACTATACTAAGATAGAAAAACTGACATGCACCCCACGTTTCGACTTGCCATTGGCTGGGTATTCTAAAGTTACTTGCCATGCTTAAGAAGGTGATTAGGCATTTGTGATTCAAGATCTTTCATTCTCAGCGTTAATTATACTACATGAACTTCATCCTAATCTAATCAACACCCTAGTATATAAGAATGGCACTCTCCACTTTTTCAAACCAAAAGCTCTAAAAATCAAAACCCTAATAGCAGCAACTTCAGATCTGAGTGGTAAGGTAGACTTTGAGATGGGTTCAAGTTCAAGAAACACCCATGAGCGAAATGAGAGAAAGAGGAAGGGCAAGTCACCAGCTACGAGAAAGAAAAGGGTTCCTTCGCAAAAACTCTAAGAGTCCACCAAGCAATCGATCGGGGGGGATTCACATCGGCCCTAAGAATCCTTCCAAGAACAAAGGGGGATCCCACCGAGAGTTGTCCGCAAATGCCATCAACAAGAAGCTCCCTCGGTTTCTTGAATTCTCTGAAGGTTCAAGCTACAGTACTTACCATTCGTTGGAGGAGAAGAAGGAGCGATTTGAGAAACACATGAGGCTCTTCTATGAAGGACTCTCTGAGGTTGACAAGGTTCTGTCCAAAGTGGTTTCTAAATTTCCCCCTGAGTTCCAGAAGAAGATACTAGATTCACCCAACACCAAGAAGGAAAGCACTGAAGAAGTGTGCTCAACAGAGGATACAATTGCATTTATCACCCACATAACTGTTACCGTTTTCAATGGACACCCTGATGATGATGGGGTGTGCTACGAAATGAACCCAGGGGATCGGTTCAAACACATCTTCGATGACTATGCTTCGAAGCTCGACACAACTGCGGACAAGATCACCATGCATTGCCTTGGTTGCACTATCACTCCGGACACTACTGCTGAGGGATCTGGAGTTCAAGATGGAGATCGCATTGGAGTCAAAGGCGCCGAGGTAACCACAATTGACTCAAACTTAATTGTACAATTTGTGCTAGAAATAATTATGTCAACTCTAACACATATTTTCCATAATGTTCCCCATGTCCTGTCTAAATTAGTTGTTAGACTTGTTATGTTGGGTTAATAAGGATGAAACAGAGTTGGTTAATTGGCAAAAAAAATGGACAATTAAACATCATTCTGGTTCAATATGCTGCATAAGATTGTATGTTTGTTCATTTTCCCTATCTGAGCATGGTTTAGTGTTTTTGTTGTTAAATATTTTCGTCATTCATTAATTGTTCATGTGTGTCTTGATGTGGCTAATTGATCTACACTTGAGTTGCTGCTTTTTTAATGTTCATGTTCAACCTAAACCATCAATCTGATATATCAAATTTGTATTTGAAAGCGTCACTTCCGAGGTGAGTTGGTCCAGAACAGATATTTGGGCTGGAGTGCAATCATTGTGCTACTCATTAATAAGACATTCTGTGTGGCCCATGAATCCAAATCATTAAAACAAACCAAACCATGTAAATATGCAAATCTGATACAATTATGCACCAAACTTGCAATGCAATTGAAGTGTTTTTCCAGAACAAATTAAATCATACATGAAGTATATGCGACATGAAACCGAGATGATCAGGCCTCTTTGACTCTATTGTAAGTTATTTAACCWTCAAATCCTCATGATCACACAGGACATTAACTTCAACACTAACACTCATGTTAAGCAAGTGACCTTTGTAGAGGCTGTGGACAGAGATGGGATCAAATGGACCACAACTTTCCCACCGAGTGAGAAGATGATAGAGGTGTACAATCATTGGGCAGAGTACGCAGGGTACAAGTATAATGAGTTTTATCTGATGCACAACCAGGTTGAAATTCCTCGGGTGGGAGTGCTTGGTGATTATCCAATCAAGAATGGGAGCTTACTATACTGCGGAAGGTATCTCGATCATCAAATCTGGGGTAATCCTGTCAACAACCCCAGCCAATCTTTCTAGCAGGCTCGGGACAGAACACAAGAGGTTGTTGAACGAATGGCTTAGTGAGATGATGTATTGGGGATAACCTTTTGGATTACCATTGTCTGAGTTATATGTATTTATTATTTGGAACAGTGATGCCTAAGCCATTAATCCCACAACATACCTCTTGGTAATTATTTAAGTTTTAGAACATTTTCTATGTCGAGTAGCATCTTTTTTGGGCAGTGAASATTGTTGTATGGAATTATGGATGTATTTGTCACTGCAAGTTCTTCACATGTGGACAAACATTGGTATCATTCCTGATTGAATGTATTTTGCAGCTACTCCAAATACACCTCCTAGCAGAATTGTTGGAATTGGTGTTGCACTCTCTTGTTGTGTAGCAGAACTGAAATGCACAAGTGAATGGAGAAACAAGAACATCTCATTCTAAAACACAATAAGGGAAGGGAAACAGAATTTTGGATTGTTAAGAATCATCACTTTGAATCTGAATTTAAGGATTTATTAGTATTTATTACAATCTGCTCAACTGAGTACAAAAAAATAACTAATACAACAAACACACAACACAAAAAAACTTATTGTTCAAAATCCAGGCTTATTCAATAGTACAATAGTGTGACACAAATCACATTTATTCGAATATAGGGACTGCAACATGTAACCTAGAAGATTCATTTATTCAAACATCATCGTCTACATCGTCTCCTGACGAACAATCAGCATCCCTCGCATCTAACGAATGACGCTCCCCATAAGCAACATCGATAACCTACTCGAAAGGAAGATAGGAGAATCAGAATAGAGTTAACCAATTAAAAAAACCATAGGCACATAACCCATACGGCAATAACTCACCCCTAGATAACCATAATCACCGTCGTCTTGAGGCCTGACAGCTTTGCAGGTCTTCTTCATCTCGGCATCGGTCCATGCCTTCACACGAGGACGATTTCCCCAATTCACTCCGTTTTGCTTCAAACGGTCAAGGTAAAAAATCTGAAAATCATAACCAATGATATCAATCTAAAGCTACATCTCCTGAAACCCGCCAAAAAAAACACTGAAAACATTACCGCAACAAACAACGTGCATCCCCCACAACCTCCAGCAAAGCCATCATTATAAAAGCGATCGTCAAATCTCTTAGCGCTTGCCATCAACCTTTCCAACACTAGGGAACACCAATTGAAGTTATGGGGGGGACGAAGCACAAGCCAGTGCTGGCAGCAGTTCCTTAGGAAAACGAGAGCACTGCGTTGGACACAAAACCATATCCAGAGCAGCCAACAAGAACAACATTTTAAACTCTAAACCATCATCATCCTCAAACTCAGACTGCAACCTCTCCATAACTGCAGGGGTGACAGCCAATCCTCTACGTATAACTACTTTCCCAGAATGACCATCAACATTTGTCCAAACTTGTCTGTATTTCGTTTCCAACTCCATAACCTTACTAGATTCTTCATCTGAATGGAACGACAAAGGGACTGGACTCATGCCCTTGGGCAGCCCCAACACCCATCTAACTTGATTGCATGAGAACATAAAAGACATACCCCCTACGATAAAACGCTCATTAACGGGGTCAATCCTAGTCATCAACCAATAGCATAAGAACCTAGGCAACTTCAGATGAACAAGTGACAATAATCCACCAAAACCCATTTCAACCACCAACCCTTACACTTTTGGCCTAAGGACCCAACTATTTTCCCAAATAACTCCACTTTGCAAATAACGTTTGGACCCTGCCAATTTTAAAGAAACCTAATCACTTAGGGCCAACACATATGAGGATAAAYAAYAAATTAGATCATGATTATYAGTTAATGTTAGGGCACATACCCTATCGCGACATACATTCCTGACCCTTARGACATGTCCAAGGGCCTTGACAACTGCACCCWTGGTGGATTTCGAGTCCTAAATWGAGATTGGCAAGACAAGCMATTACAAYAGGGAATACAATCAACCMTTAACACAAGTCCTAATTCAATACTTTGTTCGCCAAAAAAGAAACTATACCTGATAAATACATCCATCCAAATTATTCAACTCATCGAACTTCCTCTGYATTTCCAATTTGAAAACATAATCAAGCTCCAAGKGAATGGAATTTGGATTAACAAAATTCATACAGAAAAACTTAAGGGATAATACCTTACGAGATCCAGCATGTTCAGACCCAACTGAAATACGTGGACCATCCTCACCCCCTAAAAGAACACAACTACATTCACCAGCATTGAAGGTAACTTAACATTGGCTTGTTCAGCCTCCTCCAATACACACTCAGTTACACAATCCATTTTCTGTAACACGAATTGTTTTGAAGAACAACCTACTAACGACAAATCAAATGTATAACAAAAAAATAAGATCCATCAGTACACATACCCTAGCAGCAAACAAATCTAAAAGTACACCATACTACCAGGAGTTGTCATGAAGCACAAAATCAAACAACAAAACAACAATGGAGAAAAAGAACGAGAACAACCAAATAGAAAACAAACAACGATTTCATCCGAGACATCAATTTGCAATAGAAAAAGAAAATAAAAATTGGACCAAATCAAAACAAAATACCTGGAATAAGAAGGGCCGATTCGAAAAACGACGACGAAATGCAGCAACGAATTAACGGAATCCAAAACAAATGAAGGAAAGGGAAAGCTCGAAAACGCATCCGCATACGAACGCAGCTCAAAGGAATGAGGATGGGGTTTCGATCGAGAATTATGCTCCAATGAATAAGAGGAAAGTAAACCATAGTTAGAGGTAAGGAGCAACAAGAGCAGTTAATAAGCAGAACGGGGTAGGGGGATGGGAAACCGTTAACTTTGTGCGGTCAAACGTAATTACAAATGAACCCTCACATTACTACTCAAACTGACTGTTTTACCCCCGAGATTGTTTCGGCTAAAACAATCCTGATGATTGCTTAGAAATTGCCCTTTTAATTTATCCTCCCACCTTTAGTTGCACCCTTTTTTTTTGTTAATTTGGGTTTATTTTGGTCATTCCTCCTCATTTCATTCTTACCTTTCTCCATCCCCTTCGACACTCCAATGACTCCATTCATTCACTCTTCTTCTTCTTCACTTCAATCAATTCATCATCTTCATCTTTAATTCCTTAATTTATTTTTTTTACTTCTTTTTCTCTCTTTGCGAGCCTATCATCACTATCGGTCTTGCTTCTAATTTATCTAATTACCATGGACATAATTGCTGGTGGGAGAGGCTCCTTTGGTGATGGAGGCGACGACGGAAGTGCTAGTGTCGCGGCGGTCGACGTACAAGGTGGTGGGACCTTCGTTGTGATTCAGCACCACCACATTTTACAAATTCAAGTGAGTTAAATAATTTTTGAGTGATTTCAAGTGAGGAAACATTTTTCAAAAAGTTCTGATTTTATTGAAACCAAAGTGAAAGATTTGATTTTGGTGGGTTTTTATGATAAATAATTTAAAAAGATTGGATTTTTGAGTGAGATAATATCAATCTAAGATTGATTTGTACATGAACTGAGAATTAATTGTAATTTGTGATATGATGACAACACAATTGAAGATCAAAGTAACAAAAATCTTTAAATACAGGCAGCAACATGATGACTAATTTGTGATGAACTTCCAGCAGTCTCCTTCACCCCATCCCATGCCTTAAAATTCCAATTATTCAATCATATTCAAAAGTTCAAAAACCTAAATCTTCAAATTCCAATAAATTAACAAAGAGGAGAGAGAAAAGGATACTTCAAAACAGGGAATGGCAAGCTGAAATCTTCAAGAATCCAAAGATAAAAGCAATCTGAGACTATAAAAGCGACGGCGATGCCCATATCGACGCCAATAGGTTCGTCGTGAAGCGACGGAAGAGTGTTTTCAAGACACACTCAAATTTGTACATGAACACTCAAAATGATGAAGGAGGAAGAAATGAAGTGAAATGGTGAATCGTGGGTGGAAGGGAAAGGTAAAGAAGAAGAAAGGAAGAAAAGACAGAAATACCTCCAATTTAACAAAAAAAATTAACGGAATGTGATGGAGGTGGAAATTTACAAAAAGGGTGCAATTAGGGCTGTTCATATCGGATTATCCGATCTGATCCGAAATTTCGAATATCCGAAAATTTCGAATTGGTGATATCCCGATCCGAATCCGACTTGAAATTTTCGGATAGCCGTTGATCCGTTTTTTAGTTTATTTATTTATTTATATTTGCCATTTATCCTTTGCTATACTTAACTACATCCATGGAATACATGCTACTTATCTACTTAAGTACTTAGAAAAAATAAGTAAAAAAAACTACTTACTACAAGTCTGCAATACTGCTTGGCTCCTTGCTGCATACTTAATTACAAACTAGTATAATCATTGATTACTACTTACAGTAATATTAATCATATGTGGGTTCTCAAATCTAGTAATATCTAGTTTAATGATAATGAATAATTAAATGGATTCAAGGGCAGCAGAGGATGAAACTCAATACTATCGTTCAGATGGATTGTAAACCACCAAATATCATAGGATTACAGTTATTTTTAATCCAAAATCAAATACAAACTGATCATACTAAGAGAAAACACTTATTTATGATCAATATCAGACTGAGAAATTTGAGAAGTGATTAATAATTTTAGAAAAAAAAATTAACAGGAACAACAAAATGCAAAACTTCGAATATGAAAATAACCATAATTAACCAAAGTTTTGACTAAGAGATATAGTCCTTTCTCTCGTGATAGGGTTTTCCTCCCTTACGTAGGGTTTTGCTACTAGGCTTCCTTAGTTTCTTGCTAGTCGTCATGGCTGATGAATTGGTGTCGAGGTATGAAAAGCTGAATATTGCGAAGGAGGAGGAGGCGGTGGTGGAGTTAGAAGCGGAGGATGGGGAGGCGATGGGTACAATGGCTTCTCTCATGTTGGTGGGACGATTGCTGACGGATAGGTCGTTTAACGTGGAAGCTTTTAGGTCAACGATGAACCAGGTTTGGTCTTTATCTTGCAAGCCTGTTATTCGTGCTATAGGGCCAAATTTGTTTGTTTTTCAATTTTTTCATTGGAGGGATAAGGAGATGATTTTTTAGCGGGTAGACCATGGTGTTTCGATCGGAAACTCTTGGTGTTAAACGAGATTATTGGAAACGAGTAATCAACGGAGGTTAAACTAGATGTGTGCCCTTTTTGGGTTCATATATATAATCTCCCTTTTAATTCTCATTCGAATAAATCAGTGTCAGCCATTGCTTTGAGTTTGGGTACGGTTATGGAGGTGTAAAGTGATGACTTTGGTTTGGATAATTTTCGTAGGGTTAAGGTGATGTTGGACATACGCAAACCATTATGACGAACGCATAAGGTTAAGAATATGGAAGGTACGGTGATGCGCATTGACTACAAATACGAACGTTTGTTGTCGTTTTGTTTTCTTTGTGGGATCATGGGATACAATGACAAAGACTATGTTAATGTGTGTTTGGTGGAGGGGGAAGAAGCTGTGGGATGGGGAGTTGACAGGCTTGTCGCGTGCCTATCAAAAGTACCTATCAGAACTAACTATGCAGCTAGTGGTAACAGGATCGTATCCACAAAGAAGCAACAACTATTGATCAATTGAAGCAAAGCGTCTAAACTAATAAGAGAAATCTGGGTTTGTGTTGTATCGAATTAAGTCTAATAAAATGACGAATAATGAAGAATAAACTATATGATTAATGAATCTAGGGCTATGGTTCACTATAGCAGTAATTAACAACAATTCGTCATCAACAATTCACAACAAGGCATAATCAAAATAGGGACAAAGCTCTCTCGAATCAACTGAACCATAGAACTACTCCTAACCGTATCTCTCGACCTAGGATAGTCTCGTTCTACCTATTGACGTTGATCTTGTACTAAGTCTCAATGGCTAGATCTAGAGACTTGTGACTAATCAAATTAAGCAATTAAGTCGGGCCCTACGAAATTGATTAACATAAAGAACAATCTAATAGGAAATTGATTAATTTCCAAGTCAAGAATTGAATCAAGTCAAAAACATGTCAATCATACTGTTATAGATCCTCAATCGCCCTAGAAATTGAACTACTCACTCATGTTGAAATTAAGCATAATAATTGCTATTGGGGAAAACATAATAAGAAAGCATAAACAAATTAAAAGCAATACTAGAAAACATTAGAAGATAAATAATTACCAAAAGTGCAAATAGAATGGATGAACAATGAATCTTTATTGAATTCCGAAGTTGAGTGATAAAACTAGGGTTCTTGAGAATACGACATTGAGTTTTTGAAATAAAATCTAATAATCAAAAAGTGATTTCCAAAATAAGGATTTCTCCTCTTAAATACTCTTGTTTTTTCAGAATTAAAAAAGCTGCCAAATTATAATAATGCCCTCCCAATTAAAGCCAAACAAAGCAGAAACAAATCGGCCAAAACCGATCTCAAACCGATCGGTTTGACACTCCAACCGGTCGGTTTGAATTGATTCTTCTTGCTTGGCCTTTTTCCGCTTAATCCACGCCTCATGCTACTCCCGTTAAGCTCCATAGTGCCTTTAATCATCCCAAAATCGATTCAAAAGCTATGAAAAGATCCTGAAACTAATCAAATCACTAAATACACAATATTAGTAGCAAAAAGGCCTTAAGAAAGCCAAAATCAACTAAAAGGACAACAGAATGAGGGGGAAAAACCATACAATAATACATTACATCAGGAGTTTGGTTGAAAGCATTACCGTGGAAAGGTGTTGCTAAGAGCTGGGATGAGTTTGCGGCAATTAAAGCAAGTCGCAAGCAATTGTTTGTGGCCAAGGATAAGACACATGGGAAGGATGCACAGGAGGGAAGGTCGGAGCAACAAGCTAGTGGGGGGAAAGATGTTGATGGGAGGAATGGTGGTGATGCTTCGGGTGGGAAAGTGTCTTCGTCCCCCGATGGCGATGGGGACAGCAAGGGGGGCTGGTGTAAATGTCAGTTCCAAGGCACAKGAGGGTAGGAGCAAGGGGTGGTGGAGGAGACTCAACGTGTGGAGGGGGTGAAGGAGGGAGTGAAACTGAGAACTTTTAAAAAGATTAAGCATGATGGTGGAGMTGCTAGGGGGGATGAATAATGGTAGGGAAGGAYAGTACARGGTAGGAGGGAAGAGGAAAACCAACGGGGACGATATGGATGTCATCATGGAGGAGGTTGGTGGTGGAATGAAGCGAGTGCRAGGAGATGATGGRTGTGAGGATACAGTTGATATTTCAGTAGCAGTGCATRGGAAGCTCCCACRYCGCGAAGAGCAATGAAWATCTTAAGTTGGAACTGTTAGGGGTTGGGMAATCCCCCGACRGTTCGAGCCCTYMRTAATCTTTKCTRGAGGGAACGGCCTAACATTGTTTTCTTGATGGAGACGATGATCAATGTGCAAGCTCTRGAGAAAGTTCGAAACAAGTGCGGGTTTACTAATGGCCTTTGCTTGGGTTGTGATGGTCATGCGGGTGGGATTGTGCTTTGGTGGAGAGATCTTCTGGTCGAGGTTGTGTCGTATTCTCAGCATCATGTTGAGGCTAGGATATGTGATAATAATGGGGAGCCAAAGTGGAGAGTGATTGGTGTGTATGGGTGAGCGGCCTTGGGGTGTAAGGTTAAGACGTGGAATCTTATGTGGGAGATGAGGTGGAAGGATGAGTTGCCTTTACTGATGTGTGGGAATTTTAATGAAATAATATTTGAGACGGAGAAGGAGGGGGCGGCTTGTGTTGATAGACAAATGGGAGCTTTTAGGGAGGTGGTGGAGGCTTGTGAGCTACGTGACTTGGGGTTTAAAGGGAGTGTGTTTACTTGGAAATGAGGCAACTCTCCATCGACTCTTATTCGGGAACAGTTGGACCGCATGTTTTCATGTGAGAAGTGGTGTGAAATGGTGAGGGTCTGGGACGTGTTCCGTCATCCGATTTATAAGTCAGGCCATGCTCTAATCTTTTTGAAATTAATGCAAGATGTGACGAAATGTGGGGGGGGGGATAGGCTGTTTCATTTTGAGGCACTGTGGTTGTCAAATGAGGAGTGTGGAAAAGTAGTTAAGGAGGCTTGGGAGTCGGGGGATTTGGGTGGGGTGCCATCCAAGCTATCTCGTGTTGCTGCAAGGTTGAAGGAGTGGGCTGCGATTACTTTCGAGAGTACGAAACGGAAGATTAAAGATGTTGAGCAAAGGCTAAAACATGCCCAAATGGGACCCCAAATGCGGCTATGTTGGAGACTTGTGGGATTTTAGCAACGAAATTGGAAGAGTTACACCGGATGAAGGAGTCGTATTGGTTCGCAAGGGCAACGACAAATGAGCTTCGGGATGGTGATAAGAATACCAAGTACTTCCACCATAAGGCCTCTTAACGACGAAGGCGTAATACAATACATGGCTTGCTAGATAGTGAAGGAGTTTGGAGATCGGCGAATGAGTACATGTGTGGCATTGTTGAGGAGTATTTTTCCACTTTGTTTATGACAAGCTCACCATCTCATATGGAGGAGGCTTTATGCGGTTTCTCTTCTAGGGTGTCAAATGAAGATAATGCAAGGTTGGATCCGGAGCTTACTATTGAGGAAGTTCGACACGCCCTATTCCAAATGCACCCAAACAAGGCGACAGGTATTGATGGTTTACATGCTCTCTTCTATCAAAAATTCGTGCATGTCTTAGGTGATGATATTGCAAATTATGTAAAATCTTGGTGGAAAGGGGAATAGAAATTGCAGATATTAATAAGAGTTATATTGTTCTCATTCCGAAGTGCAATGATCCGAAAAGTATGACTGAATTCAGGCCGATAAGTTTGAGTAATGTCCTCTATAAGATCATATCAAAAGTTATGGCAAAAAAATTGAAGCCCTTGTTGGAGTCTATTATTTCTATTAATCAGAGTGCTTTTGTTCCAAATCGGCAAATTACGGATAATGCTTTGGTGGATTTTGAGGTTTTCCATGCTATGAAAAGGGGTGGTGAAGGTAAGGAGGGCACTGTTGCTTTGAAGCTTTATATGAGTAAGGCATATGATAGGGTGGAGTGGTGTTTTTTGGAAAGAGTAATGTGCAAATTGGGGATGAGCTGTGACTGGATTAGGCGGATGATGCATTGTATTTCAAGTGTGTCTTTCTCTTTTAAGATTAATGGTAGTATTATGGGTTCCGTGGTTCCGTCGAGAGGACTAAGACAAGGTGATCCTATCTCCCCTTATTTATTCCTTTTATGTGCGGATGCTTTTTCGACTCTTATTTCTAAAGAAGCTCAAGAGAAGATGATTCATGGGGCTCTAGTTTGTCGGGGGGCTCCGAGGATATCTCACTTATTCTTTGCGAACGACAGTATTTTATTTGCTCGGGCAAACTTGTGTGAATGCTCTAAGATTGCTGATATCATCAATACATACGAGGGAGCATCGGGTTAAAAGGTTAATCTTAGCAAGATCGAGGTTGTTTTTAGCAAGAAGGTTTGTTCCAGTCGTCGAGAGGAAATAGTGAGGACACTTGGGGTTCGGGAGGTTGATAGGCATGAGAAGTATTTGGGTTTACCGACTATAATTGGGCGATCGAAGAAGGTGGTGTTTAGGTGCCTAAAGGAGCACATTTGGAAGAAACTCCAAGGTTGGAAGGAGAAGTTATTATCGCAGTCAGGAAAGGAGGTGTTAATTAAGGAGGTGGTGCAAGCTATACCTACTTATATGATGAGTATTTTCGCATTCCCAATGGTTTGATTGAGGAGATTCATGCTATGTTGGCTCATTTTTTGTGGGGGGGGGGGATCGGAGGAGGGGAAGGGTATGCATTGGCACAATTGGGAATCACTTTGTTTGCCTAAAGCGATGGGTAGGATGGGGTTCCGGGACCTCAAATGTTTCAAGCTTGCTTTGCTTGCGAAACAGGCATGGAGGTTGTTACATGGGCCGAACACTTTGTTACGAGAGGTACTTGGTGCCTGGTATTTTAAGCATGGTGATTTGCTCAACGCTCGAAGGGGTTTTGATCCTAGTTTTACGTGGAGAAGCATTTGGGGAGCAAAATCCTTGTTGTTGGAGGGGTTGAGATGGAGAGTTGGGGATGGGCAGCATATCGGATGTGGGAGGATGAGTGGTTAGATGGTGAGACTGAAGTGGCTAGGCCTACTCCTTTGATTGATAGCAATATGGATTTAAGGGTGTGTGACTTAATAGATTTTGAGTTAAATAAGTGGGATGTGGAAATGGTGAAAAATACTTTTGTGGAGTCGGAGTGGGAGGCGGTTCTTGCTACGCCTTTGGTGTGCCCATGGAGTCGTGATGCCAGATAATGGTGGACAACTAAGGATGGGATGTTTACGGTGAGATCTTGCTACTGGTTGGGTCGGGTGGGGAGTATGCACGGTTGGTGGGAGGCTCATAATGTCCCGGATTTGGAGCTGTGAAAACGAGTTTGGGATTTGGAGGGCCTATCGTGGAAGCTTGGCGGTTAAGGAGAGGTTGTTACAAACGTCATGTGGTGAG
Source organism: Bassia scoparia (assembly GCA_008642245.1). NCBI lineage: Eukaryota > Viridiplantae > Streptophyta > Magnoliopsida > Caryophyllales > Amaranthaceae > Bassia > Bassia scoparia. The sequence continues at coordinate 117,964 of SNQN01000513.1, forward strand.
TGAAGGATCATGTCTAATATGCGGAGCCGCTAGTGAAACCATTTCACACACGCTCTTTGAGTGTACGCATAGTAGGAAAATCTAGGAGGCTTGTGATTTTGGTTCGGTTTTGCGAGAGGTACCAACATCCTCCTTTGCTGAGTGCTTCGTGTGGGCCAAGGAGAAGCTCGGGGCGGCTGATTTCCAAGTGTTCTTGTGTTTATACTGGGTGGGTGGTTCTGTCGCAACAAGGCCGTGTTCGAGGGTGTGGCTGTGGAGTCGGTTCAGGTGGTTGCGGGGTTTGTGTCTTTAGCTCGTGACTACTGCAGCTACAGGGCAAAGGTGGGAGGGGAAGGGGTGAAGCCTGATGTGTTAATGGAGGGGTGGGTTGCTCCTCCTATGGGTGTGATCAAAGTGAACGTCGATGCTTTTGTGTGCGAAGAAGGTGGAGGAGGGCTAGGCGTGGTGATGCGGGACTCGATGGGTGTTGTGGTTTGTGTTGGTGTGAGGAGGTTTAGTGCCAAGTGAGATGCGAACATGGCTGAGGCTGCTGCTGCGAATTACGAGATTGAGCTTGCACGGAGGTTGGGATTTTCGAGCATCATACTTGAGGGGGATGCCTTGGGAGTCATCAATACAATTCAGCAAGAAACAAGAGGAGCTGCACCTATTTTTCTTTTCTTTGATAATATTGCTAGGATTAGTAAATTATTCATTTCTTTTGCTTGTTCTCATGTTAAATGTAGGTGTAACACGGTAGCACATTTTATGGCGAGGTGGAATTCTTTAGATGTGTCTAAGCATGTTTTTTTTACTCGCTTCCTCATGGGATTTTGTCCCTGGCGGATATTGATCCTATTTAATATATTTTCCTCGCTTTTACCTATAAAAAAAATGCAAAACTTCGAATTACCTCATTCGAAGTATGCAAAACTGCAAAACCAACTAAATGAAAAACCAAAAGAAATCCGAAGTATGAAATATCAAATATGTAATATCTCATTCGAACTTTCGAAGTATGAGATCTAATGTGGTGGTCAATGATCAGGCAGGGAGATCGAGTGAGATGAGCCGCCGAGTGGGCCTGACGAGTAACGATGGGGAGGGGATAAGCCGCCAAGTGGGCCGCCGATGGAGTGAGGACGCAGGGCAACAGGGCAGAGCACCGGACAGGGAGATGAGGTCGAGTGAGAGAGAGAGAGGGAGTTATTTTAGGGTTTTTTGATTTGTGAGTGAGTGAGAGAAAACAACCGTGGGTTTTGCCGTTTTGGATTTTGATTTTTTTATTGTGCCTAAAGTTTTAATAAGCCTAAATTTTTTAAAAAAAAACATTCGGATTTTTTCGAATATCCGAAATTTTAAAATTTGTGATCCGAATCCGGCCCGAAAAATTTCGGATATCCGTTCCGAAATATCCGAAAATCAAAAACCAGATCGAATATCCGAAAAACCGGATTGGATCGGTCGGATCTCGGATCGGAAAATCGGATCGGATTATTTTGAACAGCCCTTGGTGCAACTAAAGGTGAGAAAAAAAATGGACTAAAAGGAAACTGAACTGAAATGAATTGATTTTAAGAAAACCAACCAGAACTGAAAAACTATAAACTAATTTAAACTGAAGTGAAATTAACTGAAAAATTATAAACTGTTTTAAACTAAATTGAAATTAACTGAGAAACTATAATTGTTTAGAACAAGATTGCTAACTTTGATAGAAATTATTCGTTACACCAAACGAAAAACTTTGACCGGAGGCTTACTTCGGCCGTCTCTTTGGTACGTAATATTACTATTAGGAGATACATTACAATTGTTACTATTATATTTAATTGTAGCTTTGATAATTAGGAGATGCAATTTTGCTATAATACTAACTTAAATACTAATTAAGCTGTAATTGGTCTTAGAATTGTAGTCGGATGGTGTTGATACATCTTTCAGTGAAATGGAATGACTTTGCAATCTTTTCTGATACGTAACAAATACTATACTAGATTTAATACAGACTTTAGATAGTAACAAGTTCAATGGGATTAAGCACTTTTGTGCTATATAATACATTTCTCATTAATTATAGATAAATTCACATAGACTCACATATAATAGATATAGACAAACATCGCATTTACATAAACTTAACTAAATTGACATAGAGCTACATATAATTTATGTAGAATTACTTATATATGTACTACGTAGTTTTTTACTTTTATTAAAATTTATTATAGTTAATGTGTTCGTAGGCATGTTAGTGGGTAAATGTTAGGGATTTATCATAATCGGGATCACATGTGTCGTACTTGTCACCTCACGAGTGTTGAATTTCAATTGAACACTTATATGAGTTGCTTAGTTCATCTAATCAACCGATTGTACTTCTCCTCCACTTAGTTCACTACAACTAGTATCACCTTTTGACAATTAACATTTAAGATAATATTAATACGTGTGAGTGAGCGTAAGGCACAAAACCTAGTCCCGATGTATGATAGGTGTCAAATATGAAGGTCATAATAAATTTTTCATTAATTATAGCTAAATTGATATAGACTTACATATAATAGACATAGACATACATTAAATTTACATAGACTTAACTAAATTGACATAAACTTGCATATAATTTACGTAGACTTACTTTATAGGTAGTTCTTTACTTAAATTAAAAAGTAGTAAAAAAAAAAGTGCAAACGACACAATTTTATCACTATAACTGATATGGTTAAAGTACGAAATTGTATTAAAACGAAACATCTGTTGAATTGAAATTGAAAGTTACACAATAGTATGTTTGAACAGATTGAAACCACATGGTTTGGATCAACAACAATTACTCAATCAAACTATTTTGGTTTAAGTAAGAATCTAAATTCAACCAATTTCAACAGATAAAAATTGTTTAACTGAAATTGATGATAACATAATGAATCGTCGGACTGAAACCATATGGGTTGAACCAATAACAACTGCAACCGAACGTCTAAACCGAACTGAAAAGATGATTAATCGTGTTGGTTTGAAACTGTAACCCAAAAAGTTATAACTGAAACAATTCAAACTACGATAAAAAAAAATTAAAATCAACTGAACTGTTTGGTTTAAACAACTGAAGTCCCTAACTTGCTTATTGTACACAAGGCCAAAGGACATAAATTCAGATTAATATTTCGGTTTTCAGTTATTTTAAGCCCAAAATCAAAACCAAATTAGTTTAGTTTTTCAGTCCAAACCGAGACAAGTTAGAAACAAAACCAAACCAAACCAAATTAATAATTCAGTTGGTTTGGTATTCGGTTTTTATCCGAATTACKTTCACCCCTAGATACAACAGCATATAAAATTACAAATTCATGGTGTGACTGTATGCCAATAACACAGCAATATTGGTGCAAAGGGTGTGAGACACAACACAATACTTAGGACAAACAATGCTCTTGTTGTGAAGTGCAGCTAGTGCCATTTTATAAGGCTAGCAAAACCGGCCAATAAATGAACAGARTATAACAGTACCTATAAGATTTTGCAAGTGCACTGAAATTGAAGGATTGATGAGCGAATCAATAACTAATGGTGCATTAAACACATAAAGCCACCAAGATTAACGGGGCGCYACAATSATTCTCAAAAACCTTCCAAGAATTGGAAAGGAAAGCCAAAGAACATMAAAATACAGGATACACTTTTCAAAAAGTACAAAATTTTGAGGGGGTATATTTGTGTTGAGGAGTCAATATAAGGACAATTTTGAACAATACCGAGAATACAGTTTACCTACAATTATTACCATCAAAGATAAGAATGTATCTCACACTAATCTTCACTGTATAAGGACATCATATTTTTGCCAATTCTTACAGATGCAACCTGCAAAAACACAAAGCCAACTTTAGCACATGATATATATAGGAAACAGCAAAAACTAGCTTAACATGTCAGCTCCCTCAATCACTGCCATAACCATATTCCCAATTCCAAACCCAATCACTTCAGTAGGCTACAGCAGTTTAGTTTTGGGTTATCAACCAAACAACAACCATGCTTCACAGTAACAAAGAGATGCAGACATATCAACAAAAACAATAATTAGGCAATCYTTTCACATGTCGAAACTTTTTGGTAACAGTAAACAAAAGGTCTACTCTAACCTCTCGTAACAATTTATTAGTTTAWACTGCATCAACTCCTTAAGGCCCACTGGTTCGACCCCAACTACATAATCTTCAATCAATCAATYGAAGCTTTGGTCCCATAATTAATCATTTTGTGTGGTCATCCAACTRCATAATCTTGATWMTTCTAAAAGATGTAACTAAGACTACACTTGAAGGACCTCAGTTCGGACATAAGTGGGATGTTTAGACACRTCTTCATGAGCCAACATCATGAAAATTCTTCACAAATAGCCATGTCAGGCAATTCACACTCGGACACATTCCCGTGTCGAACAAGGGYATCTGAGTCTGAGAAACATAGCAAATAGCTACTRCCCAGGTCAAACAGAACTCGAGATCATGTGTTCTAATGGAGATTTTACACAGTTCCGCTAAGCCAATACTTATGAGACTGTAATCTTGAGCATACTATCAACTAAAACAGCTTAATCAAACAATCTAATCAGTSCCGTGGCCTGTGWCCATGCATAATTTCATAGAAGATAAACCTCTTAATCCAAGGGAAGTCAATGCATGCGATYCATCTGTCCCRGGCTTTTCCAAGCTTTAATCTTCTTTCTAGCRCAYATCAACCACATGTAGTTTTCCAACTTCTTCTGATGCAATATTACCCAGGGGCTGTAAATTGAGCAGTGATCTAGACAGGGGAGAAAAGTGATGGGATAGACTATTTAATCATAATGTAACAGCCCCAAAAATCCAAYGAGTTGCAAAAWTAAAAATATAAACCCATTATACTTTCAATATACCTAACTAGTTGCAACAAAGTGGTTTGACACACTTATTAAGAAAGAGGAAAGTCAAAAGGTAAAATACATTTTATCCACATGATTAACCAATGCGAAATTTAAATTTTCTAATTAATTATTAAAAATACGGRTATTCATWTTGGCTCAACCTACAYACGGTTCGATTGGCTGGTTTGTTTGTTATAAATGTGGGTAATAATGATATTTTACAATGAAAAAGTTAAGCAATACGGTTAGGTTGCAATTAAATGTGACATTTCCTWAAACAAAATAAAGGAAGTAATTTCCATAATAAGCACATCATCCTTTTAGTTGCTTGATCATAATTTTAAAAATAAATGAATTAACTCTTCCTTAAATTGACCACAATTTTACAAAAAAATTCTAATTTTTGGTAGTTCTTTTTCAACAGCAAGCACTAAGTAAATAAACCGACAACGTCCAAGCCATGATTTTTTGTGCGCTCCCATTGGACTGATTGAATTAATGAGGTGAACAAAATGGTCCAGGAGGAGATACATAGTTTCTCTAATTTGTTTTAGTTGCAACAGAGCTCATGTGGGTGGACTCCTGGCAAATTTTTTTTTTGAGAGGAAAAATGATAGGGAGAAAAACTAAGGCCTGTGATGAAAGAATGGGAACATGTGACTTGCAATATGGGGAAAAAAAATTTGTTGCAAGTAATTTGAAATTTCTTTTGAGTAATTGTTGCAAAAAAGAAACAGAAGTAGTAAAAGTGGTGGTGTGAAGACTGAGAAGGAGGGTGATGCTAAAGGATATCTTTCCATACTTCAAGGTATCGTTGACTATGGAGGATGGTCGATGACTCGATGAGCGTAACACAACGGCACAACCCAAGAGGGCAATGCATTTTCGCGATCCTCCTCTCTGAAACTACTTAATTTTCATTATATTTTCCCCTATTGTCATAAAACATCCTCATTTAAGATCGGCCATACATGATAGCATTCCAAGTGGATATATGAACAGCAACAAAAAGTTACAGTCTAGAAGACTGAGTTAAATCAAAAGATATACAGAGTAATATTTTTCACATAATGTAGTTAATAGCAATTAATGCATTCACATTAAAGTGTCTCAACATAATGAATAAAATGGATGCATGAGGCTAGAATGCTAAGGTTACCAAATTAAAGATTTCAAATAAGGAATCTCCAAAAAACTAAAAGCTAAGGAGCACAAAAACAGGTGCAAACAGAGAGTTACTTGCATTCAGCATGCCTCCAATTTTCCCTTTCCCACACACACAATTACAACCTACTGCTGATTAGGGGTTTAATATTTTAAGGTTTTTTTGTCCATAACTACCTTAGTTAACACTTTTTTACAAAATACCTTACATTAGAAAACCTTAGACATAACTACCTTAAATTTCCATTTTGTTGTTGACCCCTACTTGTTTCATTTTCCGACGTTGACTTTGGTTTTTCGGTCATCAAAGTGCACGTGATCTCATTTTTTGCATTTCTTTCGATTTTCCTTCCTTTTCCTCCATTCTACTCTTTTTTTCCTATTCAATCTACTTAAATTTGATTTTTACTTAAATTTGATTCATGGTATACTGAAATTTGTAGACGTGGCGGGAAGGAATTTGAAAAAATTGGCAAAAAAACAGACCACGTGCACTTTGATGACCGGAAAACCAAAGACAACGCCGAAAAATTAAACAAGGTAGTGGTCAACAACAAAATGGAAATTTAAGGTAGTTATGTCTAAGGTTTTCTAATGTAGGTAGTATTTTGCAAAAAAGTGTATAACTAAGGTAGTTATGGACAAAAAAAACCATATTTTAATACAAAAATAGCAAAACTTATAGTTCAGTGTTCTGTACAATTGCATGATTGCATGCTACTAAATTACTAAAATTTCTCAAACCCGTCACACTCATTAAATATATCCAACACTAGGAAGTCTATTACCATTACTTCGTTATTTCACAAAGATCCTATAAGACACTAGGTCGTCTTGTAATGGACRAGTAAAACAAAAACGAGTTAATCTTACAACAAGAAAGCAGGGTGTACAAGATAACCTATATGCCGGTATGCTAATTACATAAAATCGATAAATCAAGTATGTCACGTATTGGGATAATGTATAAAAAACTACGAAAAAACGACTTAGTGATCTGTATATTCATAACTGTGACAAACTAACCTAATGGAAAGCAATGCTAATATATTTCTTTCCTGAAATAAAATAAAAAAAAAAAAAAAAAAAGAAGCAAAATTCCTAATTGAAAGGATGTTAACATGAAGATGAAATTCGCAATAGTTCAAACTTCATCTATAACAGCACCTCAGCAACACTGCAACCTTCTCTTTAGGATTAAAATACTACAGCAAACAATATGAACGCTGGTAAAACAAGGGCAAATCCAATAACAATATGATCATGTATTAAGATCACCATGTCCCATTTTATGCTTCAAAATYTCAACTGTCACGCTCTAAACTAAATCAGAAAGSTAGAATAAATCTCTGAAAGAATCCTGAGAAAATGCCTAAACAGACCTTACCCTCCATGCCATTCAAATTAAGAATATGATCTTAAAKCTAACGTTTCATGAATCCCAAAAGAAGTTAAATGAGAAGGGCTCTTTAAATAGAAGTTCAGCTTAGTAAATATTCAAGACCAAGTGCATCTGATGGAAGTTGGCAACTGCTTCTAAAAACTAAAATGCTTTAATGTTCGTATATTAATGCTTTGATGTTCTTATAWAGAAAAGCTAAATATAAACAGAAGTCATCCATCAAACAATACAAGTCGCTAAGGCTCTAGCTTATAGAAAGAAGGAAACACTAGTCTGACAATATGATCAGACTTCATATCCCAGAAGAAAAGTTTCTGAACAACGAATAATCTATTGACATGGGACAAACAGAAAGCAAAGAACCATTTGTTCTGTGGGGGAATGAAATCCAGTAACTTACAAAGTAAGCAAAGAATGTTGTTGCATAGGCTCAAACTGAAACTTTTGGGCATCTAAAAAAAAGTAAGATAGGTGGTGACAAAGGATAATGGGATGATTTTGTGATAAGAAATGAGAGATGGAGGATAATTACATAACAATAAGGGTAATAAATATCTTATGGTGGTGATGAGTAATTCTTACGGCTTAATCCCTGTATCAGTAGTTTATCTCCATTTTCTTCCTACCAACACCCCTATCTCCCGCGCCAACAATTTTATCCCTCTTTAACACTCTAAATCCCTTAGGTTTCTTAAGTTTGACTATTATCACCCCTTAATTCATTACCTCCATCCAAAGCATGGCTTTAATAGTGTCTTAGTATTTAATAAAAAGAAAGAAGTATTGAGGAATGGGACATAACGGCGGAAAAAATCTATGAGAGGCTTTAACAAAAAAACCTTCATAAAGTCACATAACTCACATCTCTGCATATAATTTCAACAAAAGGATATTCTTGAACTTAGAGCTTCTTCTATTTGTTTTTAAGGAAAAATCCGACTAGGCTATGTCCTAGCACATAAGACCAACCTAACACATCCTTGCAGATTGCTGATGTTAATATTGTTATTCTAGATATATAGCCATATAAGTATTATAAGACCTCTTATAGAATAGATTTCCCATAATGAAAATCAAATAAGCTTTACCTAAGTCCAATTTAATGCAGAAAAATAATTATTAGACCTAATTCAGGGAAAGAACACACTCGTAATGTGCCCTTTCTTTTGTTCTATAGCACAAACATAGAAAAGATTTGTAACCATCATCAATTTACTTAATCCAGCTATATATGGTCGTGTCAAAATATATAAATACTAGGGCTTGTCAAGAAAGCATRATTCTTTGAGGCTTGGATAAAATCTRAATTCCAGCATCAWTGAACTTGATACCGGAGCTGTTCCGAAGCTTTTCTGCACTGTCCATCAAACTMAATCTTATGATGATATGTTAACCCATTTAACCCATAGCAATACTTGGTAATGTTATCAAAACTTCAAACTATAAACACCATAACAATTTAACTAATCAAATTTTAGATTAATCAATCAAATCATCTTAACAAACAAAACAAATAATAAGACAAAAATTTTCACRACAAAAAGTAATACCTAAATCACACAAATCAATCAAGGTCTTCTTGTCTGGTTTCTGATCCAAAATCKGGATTCTCTCTTCTCCTTGTCGAATCGCTTCCACCACCAGTAGTATTACTCCCCTCGGCTGAACCTCCAAATGGCCAAGGCAATGAAATCCTAAACCTCCTCTCGACAGTTCGTTCATTTTGCGAACCGTCCTCAGACCCACCAGACCCACCATCAACACTCCCAACCCCAWTGCCACCCCTATTAAYATTACCGACATCGCCAATAGATCCTGGATCCTCTCTCCTCCCACGAGCACGCTGCTCGTACTCCGGATCATCAGTAGGCAATTCATGYCGGCAAACAGGGCAAGAATTATGCAATTCCAACCAGGGAAAAATACAATCACCATGAAAAACATGCTTGCAAGGCATCTGCTTAGCTTCAGCACCAAGCTGAAACTCATCCATACAAACAGCACATTGAGAAGAATCRGAGGATAGCAATTCCTTGTCAACTACAACACTCGGCAGCGCCTCGACAGCAGTTTTAGAAGCCGGGGGCGTCCCGTATCGATTGGGATCATTCTCAGCAAGCTGCTGAATCAATTGCTCTAATCCCGGCCCAAAAAAGTAATCCCCCAAATTGGACGGAAGCCGAAAATTTCCACCGCTGCCTCCGCCACCAATTCCAACCCCAACTTGATCAGGGTTGGCATTTTCAATCACGAATTGAATGTTGGCGCCACCAGCACGCATAGTCTGGAGATAATTCTGCAGAAACTGAAAGGGGTTGAAAACATCAGAATCTTGAAAAGGGGATCTCGGGTTATTAACGCCGAAAATGGAGGAAAGATCAATTGGGTCAATTTGAGGAGGGGACGAAGAAGGAGGGAAGAGAAAGGGGGCAAAAGGGGCGAGCTGATCGGCGGCAGAGGAAGAAGGAGGGGGAGCGAAAAAAGGGAAATGGGAATTAGGGTTAGGGTTTTCGACTTCTTCAAGGAATCCGCCATTGCAATTAGGGCAAACGAGTTCGGAAGAGGATGAAATGGGGGTTATTGAGATGGTGCGATTGCATTGGTAACAGAAGTAGAATTGCTGCTGCTGCTGCTGTTGCTGTTGCTGCTGTTGCTGAGATGAGGATGAGAAGGTTGAGGTTGAAGTTGTGTTGTTGTTGTCATTTGACATGGTTTGGATTTGTGTTGTTAGGCGAGAGAGAGAGAGAGAGAGAGATAGAAGGAGAGAGAAATTGGGGGAATTTATTTGATTTGAGGAAGAAGAAAATATGGTAATTGTAATGATTCTAATGAATAATAATGGAGGAACAAAAACAAAGAATTAAGGGAGAGAAAGCAGCAACGTACAATGGAGTAGGAATGTAGGATTGATATTTTGATTTCATATTTTCATGTAGCGGTGGGACCTCTTATCACCCTATTAGGAAGATTTACCTTTCATTTAATATATGGAATTATGGATCAATTAATTAGGAAAAATTAACATGGATAATCCGACCTTTTAGTGGTTTTCCAAAAATAAATTGACTTTTCGATTATCCCAGGATAATCCGACATTTGATGTCTGTCTTCCAAAAATGCACTCATTGACTTGCAACCGATTCCTCCGATTAAAATTAGATTATTTTTTTAATTTTCCTTTTTTTTAAAATCCCTCTTAACTCTCTCTCCTTCCTCTTTCACTCTCTCTGTCATCTCTCTATCTTAGCTCCTCTCTCTCTCTCTTTGCCATTTCTCTATCTCCCCTCTCTCTCTCTCTCCCCTCCCTTCTCTCCCTCCTCCTCTCTTTCTCTCTCCTGCTAGTAGTAACTCGTGGTGGTAGTGGCAGTTCGTGGTAGGGGTGGTGGCGATGAGGGGTGGTGGTGGTGATTGTGGCATGTGGGTGGTGATTGTGGCATGTGGGTGGTGGTCGTGGTAGGTGCGTGAGATGGGTGGCAAGTGAGCGACTGAGGTGGGTGGTTGTGTTGGTGGTACCCTAAGGTTTTTCCACATGATGATAATTAATAATTAGTCATATGTACAATGATAATAATAATAATAATAATAATAATAATAATCTAGACTCAATTAATTAACAATTAATATGTCGCTTCCCTGGTAACGGCGCCAAAATTTGACAGGTTTATTGCGTACCTATTAAAAATAACCTATTAAAACAAACTAATGTAGCTAATGGTAACTAGAGATGGCATTGGTTAAAGGACCCTGTCCGGATCTAAGGATCCAGATCCATTTTTAACAGATTTGGATCCTAAAAATTAGGACTTTGATGGATCCAGGTAAGATATGGATCTTGTTTTAAAAATAACGGATCCGGACCGGGTCCTCCTCTAGGACCCAAGACCCGGATCCGTTTAACCATTTTTAAAATTACAATTATAAAATCCATATAAAATATGTTGGATAATAGTAATACTATGTAGATACCTACATTTGTCCCTAGCCCAAGACGACCGATCATAAGACACCCCTTTGCAACGCACAAGCTGAATTGAGAGAGTTAGCGCCCTAACAGACCCTAAAAAAGGTAAATTTTAACTACACCAGACACATTTCCCTGCATAAAGCACCCTTAAAGATAAGTTTAATTTTCAAATGATTTTAAGTTATTTTTAAACATTTTTCTAGAATTTTTCTAAGCATTTTTGGCATTTCAACGGTTTAATTAATTTTGCGATAATTAATTAAATTATGAAAACAATTCCAAAATTCTCATAATTTTAACACTGCACTATTTTTACAAGGAAATTTTTGCATAATTATCATAATTTCTAGACTTGTATAAAAATAGTTATGAATTTCCGAAGCAAAAATGCGCACCTGAAGGAAACAACCCGTTCAGGAAGCTTCCGGAACTTTCTAGAAGGTGGGCCCACTTGGATTGCTCCCCAAGACAGTCTAGGTTCATCCCCTAGCTTCTTGGGCACGAATGGCATCAATTAATATTTTATTCTGATACATATAAGCTAAAAGAGACAAGGAAAATCAAACAAAGAGGGGAAATATTTTTGGGCGCAATAGCGCCAAATTAAACTGGGCGTAATTACACCCATTATCCTTGCTTTCCAAGCTTGATTTGACTATAAATACAAGCACCCACGGCCCACATTACACACACATATTTCATATGCTCGGCTTATGCCTGATTTCCCACACTCTCTCTCTCTCTAAAAACTCTTTCAAATTCTCTCTCTCACATTCAAATTCACACAATTTGGTTTGCAATTCTGAAACACAATTAAACACATTTCAAAATACAAATTCACATTCAACATACATCCATTTAGGATTCAAAGGTTCTTTCAGGTTCGATTCGAGTTCTTCAAAGGTTACAAGGGTTCTTAAGGGTCCGAAGTATCATTCTCAATCGAAATCATCGTGTTGCATGGTTAGTATGAGGCCAATGTCTCAATTTCTCAACCCCCTTTTGTATGCTTGTTAGAAATTTGACTAACAAATTATTTGACATGAATTATAATCAATCTTAGGCACAACTTTAATTCTTGTTGGATGTCGTAGCATGCCTGCAAATCACACTATTATTATGTCTTAAATAAGACCGGCAAATTACATGTTTTCACGCCTAATAAGACTAATTCTTGGACAAATTGGCTTTTAGGCACCTTGAATACGGTCCTAAACAACACATGTCGCAACAACAAATTAGTCCTATATGCAACTATTTTTGTTAAGCAACCTGCCTAGTAATTTGCATGCTTAGGGTTAAAACGGAAATATCTTTATGTTGTTTTTGACAATGACCTCGAAATGATTGAGTAGAGGCCATGACCGGGCGGGGGGGGGGTGGTGAGGAGGGGGGGGGGGGGGGGGGGAGGGGGGGGGGGGGGGGGGGGGGGGGGGGGCGGGGGGGGGGGGGGGGGGGGCTTAAACTCGGTTTTCGCATCTTCCCAAAAGAAGTGCGGTGGCAATTTCCTCATTCATTTTGAGTATAAACACACCACTTTAGGCATACTCACACTATGCAAAAGCAATAATTCAATTCTGTCAAAATCTGAGTCATCGACTAATTGTACCCCCAGAGCAAAGGGATCGGACCCAGTCCGGCCCAGTGACGCCTCGGCGCCCGTACAATTTTTGGCGACTTCACTGGGAAATTCACTAAAGCTATTATCTTTAGTGATGCGTGGACAATACTTGAAATGTCATGCGAATCCAGCATCTTAAAGACGACATGTGTTAGGCATCCTGCATTATGCGGTCCTTATGTCGTTGTCATTGAGTATCCGCTTTTTAGGTAACACGTCTCATATAAGTGTGTTTTACACTTGAGACAAGACCGGAGGGTATTGGCGCTCGTGCACTAGCTTGATCCACATCCCCACCATGACGCGCGGCTGCGTGCACTACAAAGCTGCAATGGTTTAGACCTCCTTCGAACATCGCAACGGGCTGGATGTGTTAAGGACCGTTCTAGGCCTAGTCATGGGACGCTCTTGGACACTCGGACCGACCAGTTTGAAAACGTAGCAACAAACTCTAGGTGGTTGGATGGATTATTTCTTTTTCATTTTGCTTATAGGGATCATGCTTGTGTGACAACGTGTTATGTGTTTTTAGCTAATTAAAGACTTTACACTACTAAAAAAAACCCTTTCGCGTCGCCTTTGGCCCGTCGGGATAGCCCTAACACGATAGTTGTCATACCTAATGCGTCGCCAATGCGTCGCTTGTAGAGGCGACGCATTAGGTGTGTTTATGCATCGCCTCCTATATAAGAGGCGCGAGATAGGCCATTTTCTATGCATTGTGATAGGTAGAAGGTAGCATATGCGTCGCTTGTAATGTTAGAGGTGACGCAATAGGTAGCATATGTGTCGCCTCTCATGTAGGAGGCGACGCGATAGGTAGCATATCTGTCGCCTCTCATGTAGGAGGCGACTCGATAGGTAGCATATGCGTCGCCTCTCATGTAGGAGGCGACACGATAGGTAGCATATGCATTGCCTCTCATGTAGGAGGTGACGCGATAGGTAGCATATGCGTCGCCTCTCATGTAGGAGGCGACGCGATAGGTAGGATATGCGTCGCCTCTCATGTAGGAGGCGACGCAATAGGTAGCATATGCATCGCCTCTCATGTAGGAGCCAACACGATAAGTAGCTTATGCGTCGTCTCTAATGTAAGAGGCGACGCGATTGGTAGCAAATGCGTCGCATCTAATGTAAGAGGCGATGCGATAGATAGCTAAAATAAGGGATATAATGTAAGAGGCGACGCGATAGGTAGCAAATGCGTCGCATCTAATGTAAGAGGCGACGCGATAGGTAGCATATATGTGTCGCCTCTAATGTAAGAGGCGACGCGATAGGTATCTTATGTGTTGTCTCTAATGTAAGAGGCTACGCAATAGGTAGCATATGCGTCACCTCTAATGTAAGAGGCGACACGATAGGTACCATATGCGTTGACTCGTATATAACAGGCAACGCGATAGGTAGCATA